>BROE01000003.1:19065237-19091950 GCA_036571765.1 Plecoglossus altivelis
TCTCCCTATCTCCACCTCTCCCTATCTCTCTCTCCACCTCTCTCACACTCTCTCCCCGTATCTCCAACCTCTCCCTGATCTCTCCTCTCCACCTCTGCTTATCACCTCTCTCTCCCTATCTCACCCTCTCCCCTATCTCTCTCTCACCTCTCTTAATCATCCTTCTCTCTCCCTATCTCCACCTCTCCCTCTCTCTCTCGTCCCCTCTCTTATCACCTCTCTCTCCAATCTCCACCTCTTCCTCTCTCTCTCTCTCACACTCTCTTATCACCCTCTCTCTCCCTATCTCCACCTCTCCCTATCTCTCTCACCATCTCTCTCTTGTTTTCTGTCTTTTTTCTCTCTTTCTCTATCTCTTTTCTCTATCTCTTCTCTCTCTTCCACCTCTCTTATCACCTCTCTCTCCCTATCTCCACCTCTCCCTCTCTCTCTCTCTTCTCTTTCTTTTTACTTCTCATTCTTTCTCTTTCTCTCCCTTCTTACTCTCTTTTCCACTGACTCACCAGAAAACGCACACACCACTTGCACACACACACACACAACCCACACACACGACACAGCACACACGCACCACATTATTGAGTTGGAACAGACTCCATATCCGGATGGGTGATCATTTTACCAGCCAAGAAAGGGTCTCATGTAACCAGCCTCTGGTGAGACGTCTGCAGAATGCTGCTCTACTGTGACTGCCTGTCTCCTCAAACATTCATGTTCTATGGCTGTGCAAAGACCTGTGCAAAGACCTGTGCAAAGACTGTGTCATACTTTCATTCCGTTTTGACAGACGTACCTTTTGCAAGGCTCTCACAGATGACTGAATCCCATTCATCCATTCACACAAGTAATGCAGTAAAGAATATTTCAAACAGGAACATCGTGCATTTCCTATCTCTGCTGCATCCTTAGTATGAATGGACTGGATTCAACTGGTTTATTGATCCTTTCTGTCCTACTCTCCTTTCCTATTTCACCTTCTCTCCTTTTCTCCTCCCTTATTCTCTCCTCACCCTCCCCTCCTCTTTTCTCTCTCTCTTCCCCTCCTCCCCCTCTTCTCTCTTCCCCTCTTTTCATCCTCCACAAAATCCTCCCCCTCCTACAACCTCTCACCCTCTCCTCTCTCCTCTCCTCCTCTCCCTCTCTCTCCTCCCGTTTTTATATCATCCTCCTCTCTCTTCCTACCCCCTCCTCTCCTCCCTCGCCTTCTCCTCCCTCTCCCTCCCCTTCCTCTCCTCCCCCTCTCCCTCCCCTCTCTCTCCTACCTCTCCTCCTCTCTCCTCCCCTCTCCTCCCCTCTCCCTCCCCCCTCCCCTCCCCTCTCCTCCCGCTCCTCCCCTCCTCCGCTCTCCTCCTCATCCTCATCTCCTCCCCTCTCCTCCCCTCCCTCTCCCTCCCCGCTCTCGTACCCCCTCCTCCGCTCTCCTCCTCTCCTCCTCTTTCGCTCCTCTCCTACCCCTCTCCTCTCCTCCTCTCCTCCCGCTCCTACCCCCTCTTCTCCTCCTCCGTCTCCCCTATCTCTCCTCCCCTCTCCTCTCCTCCCCTACTCCTCCCCTCTCCTCTCCTTCCTCTCTTCCTCCCCTCTCCTCTCCTCCCCGTCTCCTCCCTCTCCTCGTCCTCCCCTCCCTCCCCCTCCCCTCTCCCCTCCCCCCTCCTCCCCCCTCCTCTCCTCCTCTCCTCCCTCCAGGGGCATCGTGATGCCTCGCCTGACCACTTCCCAGTCAGAAGATTCTGTCTTCCGTTGTGAAGACTCCACCGGCCCCCCCAGACCTGAGGACGGGCCCCCGGGTGTGGAGGAGGAGCCCCTGGAGGCACGGAGCCCCCAGAGAGAGCCTGGCAAGATGTGGAAGCACAAACTCCACACGGTCATCGTGGGGTTGCACTGGACCGTGTTGGTTTGCATCCTCTCTCAGATCACTGTGAGTGAAAGGCAGATCTGGATGGATTCGAATCACCATGCTTGATGTTCTCCTGAGTCGTTCATTTCTCACCTGCTACGATACAAACAAACACATGTACATACTCTACATGCTAGGGAGCCATTTTAGGCGATTCTTCTTCGGTGTCATAAGTCAGAGGTCATGTTAGTGTAACAAGATACGACCCCCATGTTCTTTGTATCCGTCCAGGAGACCACTTGAGGCTCCTCTCTGTAGCATTCATCTTTTATTCATTCCAGAGAGAAAAATAGATCAGGTGCAAAATGAACACAAGGCTTTTGTTAATATGATTCTTATTGTGTCACAGTGGACTAAGGACACTTCATATCCTTTTGATGAGGGTGTAACTTCCTGTCACCCTTCACCTCTCCTCTCCCAACCCCTCACCTCCTCTCCTCTCCCATCCTCTCTCATCCCCACCTCTGCCAACGCCTCCCCTACCCTTCTCTCCTCTCCTCTCCCCTCTCATCCTCTCACCTACTCTCCTTCTCTCCCCTCTCCTACCCATTCCTCTCCTCCTCTCCTGTCTCCTCCTCTCCTGTCTCCTCCTCTCCTACCCTCTCCTCTCCTCCTTCTCTCCTCCCCTCTCTCCTCCTTTCACCTACCCTCCTTCTCTCCCTTCTCCTCCTCTCCTATCTCCTCCTCTCCTCTCCCAGGGCTTCTGGGTATTCTTCCTCATCGATGGGAATGATCTGGTCCTGTCCTTCTACAAGGCTCTGCAGCTCATAGACGTCTACCTTGGCTTCCTGCTGTCGTTCAGCCCTCTGTTTGGAGTGGATGTGAGTGACTAGCAACAACACACGCAAACGTTTCTTTTACGAGAACTCCAGCATCCTCTCATGTTTAAGACGTTCCTGTTAAAAGTCCAGGTTCAGAAGGAGGAAGTGTGACTCTCCTGATTCAGGCTTGAAGCAGCTAATGAGGATGATGAGCTCAGTCTGAGATCTGTGCTGATTAAACACTCAGGTTGATCAGAACCAGCTTGACTGGTGAACAGCTGGAACAAAAACACGGTTGTACATTTTCTGTCTGAACCTGGACTTTCACACCTTTTCTTCCTTGAATATACAGTATATATTATTATTTAATATATAAATAGGTATCAAAATATATATTATATATTGGTTTCAAAATATATCTAACAGGATTTTTCCTGCTTGTAAACGTGTTTGTGGGGGAAGTACATACTGTCAAACATGATGTCTGTGTGTTTTCATAGCAATCCATGTATCTGATGGTGGAGGTTGGAAAGACCAAGAACCATTGGGTCCTACAGGCCACCGTAGTAGTGGGGCTAGGCCTCTTTGTCCTCATGGTAAGACAACTTGGAGACACCAGCTCGTTCATTAAGGACAGTACAGCCAAACTAAAGCTCACTGCCTGTGTATTATTGAGCGATTGACTCAATTTCACCAAGTCAGGATCGGTGTTTAATTTGAAGTGATTGCTTGGTGAAATGTCAGAAAACGTTCAACTTTGGTGTGAGTCAAGGCTGACATTCATCCACCTCCCGAACACACAGACACACACACATATACACACACACAGAGACACACACATATACACACACACAGAGACACACACACAGACACACACACATATACACACACAGAGACACACACACAGAGACACACACGCAGAAACACACTCATACACACACACAGAGACACACACACAGACACACACACATATACACACACACAGAGACACACACGCAGACACACACATATACACACAGAGAGACACACACACAGACACACACATATACACACAGAGAGACACACACACCACACAGAGACACACAACATATACACACAGAGAGACACACACACAGACACACACATATACACACAGAGAGACACACACACAGACACACATATATACACATACACAGAGACACACACACAGAGACACACATACACACACAGAGACACACACACACAGACACACATATATACACATACACAGAGACACACACATATATACACATACACACATATACACATACACAGAGACACACACATATATACACACACATACAGAGACACACACACATATATACACATACACAGAGACACACACATATATACACACACACACATATACACATACACAGAGACACACACATATATACACACACATACAGAGACACACACACACATATACACACACACAGACACAGACACACACATATACACACACAGAGACACACACACATATACACACACACACACACACACACACACACACACACAGAACAGCAGAACAGCAGGATGTATGTTGTTGAAACTTAAACATTTCTGTTCAGAGTTGGTCTCCAGATGATTCATCATAACAAGCTTCACATCAAATCCACATGAACAGACGCAGGTCTTCAAACAGCTTCCTGTCTGTTGTTGACGTGGTCCATAGATGGGAAACATGGTGCGCTCCCTGCGCTCCAGCGCCCCCTGGCTGTCGGCTGCGGCGGTGGATCAGGGGGACAGACGTCAGTCTGTGAGCCGACAGCCCTCCTTCACCCTGTCTGAGTGGACAGACGCCCAGGATGAGATGATGGACCTGGAGCCTGTGCCCCAGACACCAGTGTTTGAGCTGGGCACTGACACCAGGACAGATGCAGACGCAACCACTCTGAGTGTCACTCCAGTGGGCCTGCAGGAGAGGTGGGTGTGTGGGTGTGTGTGGGTGTGTGTGTGTGTGAGTGTGTGTGTGTTTGTGTGTGTGTGTTTGGGTGCGTGTGTGTGTGGGTGTGTGTGTGTGTGGGTGTGTGTTTGTGTGTGGGTGTGTGTGGGTGTGTGTGTGTGTGTGCGTGGGTGTGGGTGTGTGTGGGTGTGTGTGCGTGGGTGTGGGTGTGTGTGGGTGTGTGTGGGTGTGTGTGTGAGGTTATTGCAAATGTGGTTGTGTTCAATACATAAAGGTTCTTCATAACTCTCTGTTTACCTCTCTGTGTGTGTTTATTTCTCTTTGTGTGTGTCCTCCTGTGTGTGCGTGTGTGTGTGTGTGTGTGTCTGTGTGTGTGTGTGTCTGTGTGTGTGTGTGTGTGTATACATGTGTGTCTGTGTCTGTGTGTGTGTCTGTGTGTGTGAGTATATGTGTGTGTGTGTGTATATGTGTGTGTGTGTGTGTGTGTGTGTGTGTGTGCACCAGGCGGGGCTCCAACGTGTCCCTCACCCTGGACATGTGCACCCCAGGCTGCACTGAGCCATACGGCTACGGGGCCCAGCTGTCCCCTAAAGACCAGTCAGCCAAGGACTACCTGAAGGAGGGGACACACACGCTGACCCCTGCACAGCTCCACACCAGGGCCATGGATGACCAGAGCCTGCAGGCTGAGTTCTATGTGAATGGATCACACACACACACTCGCACACACTGACAAACACACACACATCACACACTGACACACACTGACACACACTGACACACACACTCACACACTGACACACACAAACACACACACGGACACACACTCACACTTACTGACACACACACTGACACACACATTCAAGGATGCTAACTCACTCACACTCCCAGACAAATATCATCTCCCATCCACTCCCACATGCATGGGATACTGCAAGCAGGCATACTTAAAGCAGTTAGCAAGCCAGCATTGTTACCATAGAGCCCACCCTCACCTTAGACATGCCTCTTAGGTCACACCTCCTCAGACAGACACACACACACACACACACACACACACACAGAGTAAAGTCTATGGAAAAGGTTACACAACCTCGCTTGAAGACACACACACACACACTCACACTCTCACACACACACACACACATACACACACACACACAGAGTAGAGTCTCTGGAAAAGGTTACACAACCTCGCTTGAACACACACACACACACACACACACCCACACACTCACACACACTGACACACACACACACAGAGTAGAGTCTATGGAAAAGGTTACACAACCTCGCTTGAACACACACACACTCACACTCTCACACACACACACATACACACTCCCTCGGTGAGCCTTCTATCCTGAGGGTATATCAGTGTGTGAGGGCAGGAAAGATACAGGCACATTAGCATCCGGAGCTCCGTAGAGGATCACAGTGTCTGGCAAGCAGAGAGGAGCACTGCTCTGCTCACAATCGCACGTCACCAACTTCTTTAACGCAAACACATTCCAGTCCTTCCGCTGTGCCCTTCAGGATCATCCATCCCTGGCCAATGAAAAAGCCGGGATCATCCATCCCTGGCCAATGAAAAAGCCGGGATCATCCATCCCTGGCCAATGAAAAAGCCAGGATCATCCATCCCTGCCAATGAGAAAACCTCAGCTTGGTTTAGCTTCTCCAGAGTGTCTGTTGTTTGGCTTTTGGCAGGAAACCCCGATGAACTTTGTGGACCCTAAGAAGTACAGCTATCCTGGTGTGGTGAGGAAGAACCGCTACAAAACCATCCTACCCAGTGAGTTGTAGTCTCTCCCAGCCAGCCTCTTTCTCTCCTCATCTCTCTCCTCATCTCTCTCCTCATCTCTCTCCTCATCTCTCTTCTCATCTCTCTCCTCATCTCTCTCCTCATCTCTCTTCTCATCTCTCTCCTCATCTCTCTCCTCATCTCTCACCTCATCTCTCTCCTCATCTCTCTCCTCATCTCTCTTCTCATCTCTCTCCTCATCTCTCTCCCCCTCTTTCACTTCCTGTCGCCCATCCACCTTTCTTACCTGTTTGTGTCATCGTATCCCTACCTGTTGTCTCTCTCTACCTCCTCTCTCTCTACCTCCTCTCTCTCTACCCTCCTTTCTCTCCACATCCTCTCTCTCTACCTCCTCTCTCTTCGCCTCCTCTCTCTCTACCTCCTCTCTCTACCCTCCTCTCTCTCTACCCTCCTCTCTCTACCTCCTCTCTACCTCCTCTCTCTCTACCTCCTCTCTCTCTACCTCCTCTCTCTCTCCCTACCTCCTCTCTCTCTACCCTCCTCTCTCTCTTCGCCTCCTCGCTCTCTACCTCCTCTCTCTCTATTTTCTCTCTCTCTACCTCATCTCACTCTCTACTTTCTCTCTCTCTCTACCTCCTCTCTCTACCTTCCTCTCTCTCTCTTTCTATACTTTCTCTACCTCCCCTGTCTCTGTACCCTCTCTCTCTCCGCCTCCTCTCTCTCTCCGTCTCCTCTCTCTACCCCCCTCCCCCTCTCTAACATGAGTGTGTTTGTGCCTCCACTCCAGACACTCACAGCAGAGTGATCCTTCAGTCAGAGGAAGAGGACTTCCTCAGTTCTTACATCAACGCTAACTACCTGAAGGTGAGACTGTCTGCCTCTCCTCTGAGCACCTGCAGCAACATCCTGGTTGTAACAGGGCAGCGTCAGACTGGCTCTCATGTGGCTGTTGGCTGGGGACCCATAGAGGAGCTGTGGCTAGTAGGGTTGGGGTGGAGGGTGGAGGGTGGAGGGGTGGAGGATAAAGAATGAGAGGGGTGGGGTTGAGGGTGGAGGGGTGGAGGGTGAAGTATGGGTGGGGTTGAGGGTGGAGGGGTGGAGGGTGGAGGAGTGGAGGGTGAGGTATGGGAGGGTGGGGTTGAGAGGTGAGGATGAGGGGGGGAGACGGTATTTAACGCTCTGCTCTTGCGCAGGGTTATGGAGGTGAGGAGCGGGCGTACATCGCCACCCAGGGTCCCACCGTCAACACAGTGGGAGACTTCTGGAGGATGGTGTGGCAGGAGAGGTGTCCCATCATCGTCATGATCACCAACCTGGAGGAGAAGAACGAGGTGAGTGCAGAGTGGCAGACTCACACACGCGTCCACCCAGGGGGGGTCTGTCCTCACGTGTGCGTGTTACTCAACAACCCCCACGCAGAAATGTGCAGAGTACTGGCCCGAAGACACTGTGACCCACGAGGGCATCGAGATCAAGGTTGTCACGGTAACCCAAGAAGATGACTACAGCCTGCGGGTGTTTACGCTCAAGGTGAGACCCTCCAAAGCTAGAGACACCTCTCTGCGTTCCTCAAACAACCTTGCTTTTTCACGCCGTCTCGCTTTGCGACGGTCGTTGTCGTAGCAACAAACACATGGGTAACGATTCGCACACGAGGCTTGTAGAACAAATAGCCGTGAAAATAAATGTGTTTGTTTTGGATGGTGTGTGTGTCAGTGTGGAGGGGAGGTACGCTCTCTCCATCAGTACTGGTACACTTCCTGGCCCGATCAGAAGACTCCAGATAAAGCCCCGCCCCTTCTGGAGCTGGTACAGGAAGTGGAACGTGCCAGAGAGGATGCCCCGCCCACCAGTGGTCCTGTGATCGTTCACTGCAGGTAGAGACATGAGTCATCTCCTCTCTAACCATCTCCTCAAGAAGTGTTTGGAACGATGACGTGAAAACTGAAGGGAATCGGTACCAATCAATGAACCAATCCAGTTTCATCTGCCCGCCCCTGCAGTGCCGGGATTGGCCGAACAGGCTGCTTCATCGCCACCTCCATCCTGTGTCGGCAGCTGAGGTGTGAAGGCGTGGTCGACATACTAAAGACTACATGCCAGCTCCGCCTGGACAGGTGAGACCCGCCCTGCTTTCAACACTGCCTTGCCTAGTATACCTTTGCCTTTCTCTCGTCTAAACTGTGTGTGTGTCTTGCAGGGGCGGGATGATTCAGACTTGCGAGCAGTACCAATTTGTGCACCATGTTCTTAGTCTGTATGAGAAACAGCTGTCGCACACCGCTGAAGAGTAGCGAGCAGACATTCCCAGAAACACACCACTGTACACTGGTGTCACTGTACACTGGTGTCACTGTACACTGGTGTCTCTGTACACTGGTGTCTGTGTACACTGCTGTCTCTGTACACTGGTATCACTGTACACTGGTCTCTATGTACACTGGTCTCTCTGTACACTGGTGTCACTGTACACTGGTGTCACTGTACACACTGGTGTCACTGTACACTGGTGTCACTGTACACTGGTCTCTATGTACACTGGTCTCTGTGTACACTGCTGTCTCTGTACACTGGTCTCTATGTACACTGGTCTCTGTGTACACTGGTCTCTATGTACACTGGTGTCACTGTACACTGGTGTCACTGTACACTGCTGTACACTGCTGTCACTGTACACTCCATCTCCATCACCTCCACCACCATCAACTGCACCAACACCATCAATTAGACCACCATAACCATAACCATCACTCATCACCATCCCTATCATCACTATCACCATCCCTATCATCACTATCACCATCCCTATCATCACTATCACCATCCCTATCATCACTATCACCATCACTATCAATACCACCATCACTATCACCTTCCCTATCATCGCTATCACCATCACTATCAATACCACTATCACTATCACCTTCACCATCATCACTATCACCTTCCCTATCATCACTATCACCATCACTATCATCACTCATCACCTTCCCTATCATCACTATCACCATCACCTTCACTATTACCATCACTATCACTATCACCTTCACTATCATCACTGTCATCATCACTATCAATACCACCATCACTATCATCACTATCACTATCACCTTCACTATCATCACTGTCATCATCACTATCAATACCACCATCACTATCATCACTATCACTCATCACCTTCACTATCACCATCATCACAGTCGCTATGACAATAACTATCATCACTGTCATCATCACCATCACTATCACCTTCACCATCATCACTATCACCTTCACCATCATCACTATCACCTTCACCATTATCACTATCACCTTCACCATCATCACTATCACCTTCACCATTATCACTGTCACCTTCACTATCATCACTGTCATCATCACTGTCATCATCACCATCACTATCACCTTCACCATCATCACTATCACCTTCACCATCATCACTATCACCTTCACCATCATCACTATCACCTTCACCATCATCACTATCACCTTCACCATTATCACTGTCACCTTCACTATCATCACTGTCATCATCACTATCATCATCAGCATCACTTTT
The DNA here is from genome assembly GCA_036571765.1 of Plecoglossus altivelis. Classification (NCBI taxonomy): domain Eukaryota; kingdom Metazoa; phylum Chordata; class Actinopteri; order Osmeriformes; family Plecoglossidae; genus Plecoglossus; species Plecoglossus altivelis. The sequence goes on from BROE01000003.1 coordinate 19,075,141, forward strand.
CTATCATCCTCTTCACCAGTGACATCATCATCATCCAGACTCATTCTCCTCATCGCCTCTATCGAAATCTCACCCTTTAATATAGGTCAGAGGTGAAGACAATATCATGAAAGAAACACCCAAAAAACAATGGAATCCCCACGCCTCCCTCACCCCTTCACACATGCCCCAGGCCTCCCTCACCCCTTCACACACGCACATGCACACATGCCCCACTCCTCCCTCACTCCTTCACACATGCACACATGCCCCACCCCTCCCTCACTCCTTCACACACGCACATGCACACATGCCCCACGCCTCCCTCACTCCTTCACACACGCACGCACGGAAACTGACAGGGTGTGAATGTCATCATGTTACTATAGTATCTCGTTACCACAGATTTGCATCGATTGTGTTCGATCCTGTGGGGTGAGCATGGTGGGACTGGGCTAAGGATGGACACTGTTTATCTCCAGGCCACTAGGACCTACTTTCAATCACCCTGACAGGGAACTTCACAAAGCAACATCTTTCAAACAACCTCCATGAAACGCCAACATAGATTCTCTTCATCGTCAACAGACATAAAGACACATCCACAGTCATCTCTGTGTTTCACCAGTATTAAACATCCGTTCTACATTGAGAAGGAAGTCAACTTTACTTTGTTGGAAAAGACTGATGTCTAGCTTTTGTTTCATCACTAACACCAAAAGGATCTCTCAATGTAAAAATCACTTCAGTTCAACCGGACTGGCTATACTTGATCCACCTCATCTTCAGGTTGCATGGTGCTAAGGGAACATTAGTTGAGGCATGTACAATGTATGGAGTATAGAGGAATGTAATGATTAGGTTATTTAGGCATTCTGTGCTATCTCTTGTGTTACAACACTACACGTTTGTGCGGTTCCCATGGCTACGCGTTTGTGGGGTTCCCATGGCTACATGCAGATGTTCATAGGCCTCATAGGATCTCAGTAGAGATGAGATAGACCCGGGGTGCGAAGCTAAGGGGACACGTTCTAGATTCGGAACCACAGGAACGTAACCGTAGGAACGCAAACACAGAATTTGATCAGGACGCTTCTGTGTTCCGTAAAAGCAGATTTCGTTTTCAAATCATTCGGAAACAACTAGCGTGTCCAATCGGATCCCTGTGTACCGACGTTGATAACAACATTGATACGATGACGCAAAACGTTCCTCTGGCGTGCCCCCCGCCCAGCCCCCCCCCCCCCCCCACCACGCCGCTGCTCTTAGAGTAGCGTGAACCCATCACGGGAGACAGAAACTCTTGATTGTTGTATAGACAGGCCAAGCCTAATCCGTATCAAGCACAATAGACTAACTAAGGTTGTCTTTCTGATGTTCAGCTGTAAGTGTTCAGCTGTAAGTGTAACTTTTCCGTGTTGTGTTCTTTGACTGTGTTGAGTTTTAATGGTTGCATGTGCTGGATGGGGCTCTGATAGGTCCACAATCAAAGCAACGTGATTGGTTGTTCAGCTTTCTGTTGTGTAAGGGTTAGCCTATTATATTGCTTGCTCTCTGCCAATGCTTTTGATACAGTTTGCTTTTGTGAAACCAACCAGAGATATTTTTAGAACATTTTGATACAACCCTTTTGAGTAGATGCCTTGTGTATATTTCTGTTTACAATACGATGGAATGTAGCTTACTCAGTGGAAGGAACCATTGGTTTATATTGCAAGATTTCACAGAACAAAAATGTGACAAACTACCTAAGTTACCTTACGAAAAGAAAAAAACATTGTTTTAGTCTTGAGTATTATGTTAGTGCCTCTGGGCTTTAATATGCTTTGCTATGTGTTCCTTATGTTATTATCTTGGTTTGCTGGAGACTTTTACCTCAGATCCAGCGCTCTCTCTATCTCTCTCTCTTTCTCTCTCTCTCTCTCTCTCTCTCTTTCTCTCCCTGTCTCTCTCTCTCTCTTTCTCTCTCTCTCTCTCTCTTTCTCTCTCTCTCTCTCTCTCTCTCTTTCTCTCTCTCTCTCTCTCTCTGTTTCTCTCTCTCTCTCTCTCTCTGTCTCTCTCTCTCTCACACACACACACACACACACACACAGTCATGTACTGTATAAATACATGCTAACTCTTTCTCAAACACACTCACACAGGATTGTTTCTCTATCCTAGTGAGGACAGACAATTCGCACCCATTTTAAATCGTGTTTTCCTTAACTCTGAAACTTTAACCCTAACTGTAACCCCAGACGCCTCCATGAAATATGATCTGAACGTACAGACGACCTTGGAAATGTCACAACATCATTGTTTCTGTCTTGGTTTATTACTACTGTACAAGGGTAGTTAAGAAAGATCACGCAAACATCATTCTGTCTATGACTAATGCCTGAACTGAGAAGACGACATACATTATAATGGCCATGCGTATGGCAGCTAATTCAGTGATGAAAACATGAATCCAACAGATCAATTGCACTGGACATCACCAGGGGAAATTAACAACTTTCAATGACTTTTCGAAATCAATATCGACATTATTTGAACAAGATTTATGGAATGGGAGTCCATGTTTGATACTGTAACAAACGAAGAGTATCTATCTGGTCATGTTTGGTGCATTTGACCAGCTTGATTTTTTCAGTGCTTGTTCTCTGTGCTGGACTGGTCTAAAATGCCTGACTTTAGTGAGGATGGGATTTGAAAGAGGTACTTCAACCAACCACCAACCAGTTCTCCTCATCTGTGCTGCAGTATTGCTTTCAGTTGTGAGTTTTTGCATCCAAATAAAGTAGATTTTCATGAACGTTTGTTTGGTGTTTGATTTTTTTTTAATCGTGTTGCAAGGCAAGAACTTGTGGAATTCTGAATACAAAGTTTTTTAAAAATAAGAAATAAAATAATTTGGAAAACAAGTTTTGAAAGGTAGAAAAAATATTATTGAAAAGAAAAGTTGAGTTTTGTTTGGATTCTAAAAACTATAAAACAATATTTATGGAAAAAGGTTTAAAAAAAATTCAACCTTTCAAGTTTGCTTATCATTGATAAGGACTCTGAGCTACAAAGTTCTGCTTTAATGTACTGTCTCTGAATCCTGTTTTCTCCTTTCCCTACCGCTTTCTCTCCGTGTGTAAAAAAAATATAGAACATTTCTAAAGGTTGATCTTGAAAAATGTAGGTTATGTATGAGACACAGGAAATTAGCAAAGTTCACATGACTGAGAATAAAAACATTCCTCATTACTTATGACCACGTGTGAGGGAGTTGTTCAAAGTCGAGTTTAAAAGGGATTCCTGGCGAATGCTCTCATACTGTAAATAAGCGTTAATGTATCATCATTACGTTTATTAACATCATTATGTTATTATCAAGTTATCAGCGTGACACTAAACGATGAAGCAGTTATGATAACATTTTACTAAAGTATTTCCCAGAGCACCTATTTACTTTACCTTGAGTGAAAAAGTTTTATTAGTTCTTTCAAGTGTTTTATATTTCCTACAGCTGCAGTACATACATTCAGCCACTAGATGACTGTCTACACAACATAATGATTGGTTGAACGTCGCTGCATTCAGAAGAGCTGCCGATTGAAAATATATCATAGTATAACATTGTTAATGACATTGTTAATCACATTTGAGTTACTTATTATATTTATTCAGGTTCCTTTTATAATGAAAAATAGTTGTCTAAAGGCCTATGCAGGTTAGTTAATTTTGAACTCATTTAGAAGACGCTTTTAGTAGATATTTTTATTGAAAGCGATGTCAACTAAGATATTTTGAACTGGCAACCTGGACTGCTGGACAAAATGATCTTCCACAGAGCAAAACCCAATATTCATCTTTATTGAACTGTTTCACCTCCAAACGAACATCAGACATGTGAAGAAAGACAATATTTTTCATGGGCAGCAGACTACTTTGAAGTGACCTTTGATTTACACTGCAATCCATCGACAGAAGAGGGGGCACCTTTCAAACAGACTGAAAGATGCCAGATTATAGATCAAAAAATAGACATCCCTCCACATTACCCTAGATTAGCCCAATTATTACGTTTACTTTGTAGATGTAAATGCGATCAAATTTATTTGAAAATTACCGGAGACATTATCTCTATCATCCACTACATATTAGGTCTTTACACTGCAAGGCGATTTCTATTTTCTGTCCTTGGTATTTTTCTACGTTATAAGGGTCATCTAGCGATCATTAAACGTCAGTAACAACATCTCTGTTTTAAGACTTTCGTGGTTTATTACTTTAATAATCTATCAGCCCCATCGTAGTACTTTGCCCATCAGTGCAAATACAGTGCAAACTACGATGACAAAGTATTAGCGAACTGATTGACAGGAGTGATACTGTTGTAACCGGCATCCGTGTGGTACAGTTGGTTGCAGCTACATCCGGTGTTTTGCAAACGTTCATACCAGCTACAGAAGATCACATCCTAGCTGGTATAATGTAGCGTTTTTGTTCAAATGGACCCCAAATCCGCTCACATAGGTCTGTCCTCCCTACTCTGAGCAGCTTGGTCTGTGGACCAATAGGAAAACACTGCAGAGCTGCGTCTGTGTTGTATTGCTAATGCTAATGCTAACCAGGACAAAGGTTTATAATATAGGGGGTTGATTTCACAGTGTATCACAAATCCTCCACAGATTAAAATGGGTCATCCCTTTGTCTCGTATTTCTTCTACATGACAAGTTTCACTTTTCCATGTTCAACCTACAGGGGCCGTATTCATCGGTGTTATGCAATAATTACAAATGAGTCTGGTAGATTCTTGATGTATATTGAATTATTTATTGCCACATGAGACCCAGATACTGTCAATTTCTGTTGTGGCTGTTTGAAGGGAGTGTTTCAAATACAAAATTGCTCTAAACTCTAATCATGGTTGGAGACAAGGGTGCGTAAGCAAGTCCTAAACATTTCTACAACGTAGCTTTTTCATGTATTCTTTGGCAACATTGCAAAAGCGACCAAATAAATTCCAGACATTATACGTGCGCTGAGTACAATCTTGAAAGAAACACGAAAAACGACGCGGAGTTAAAATGTACGCTTTCCCTTTAAACCCAGTGGGTCCGTTTAATCTACGGATCAGAAGGCTGACGTCAACTAACCCCTGAGCCATCGGTTCCCATTGGCTGAAGATGACGTCAACCTGCATTTTTTTTCTTTCCCATCTGAACCATGACCTCATCCTCGGTTCATGTTAGTGCTAAAGTGCACCTTCTGTTTGTCATGGTTTACTAATACCTATCCCAGTAAAAGCTTAACTACCACACTGTAGCCACGCTACGAAGTCTACCTCACAAGCGACACTGTAACCAGTAAATGTCCCGCTGTTTCGCTGTCAACTAAGCTGTTGCAGTACGTTGTTGTAAGTCACAGCGGTAACGATTGTCCCCTTGCTTTCGTCTCCAAGTAAACATTGACCAATCAGTGGCGCGCTTCCATGAAGAGGGCTGTCGGTGGTACTCCTCACATGGAGACTAACTGAACACTGATAAGAACCGTGGAAATACAGGTGAGTGAGTGAATGAACTAGATAGATGATTCCTCTTCCCAATACTAAGAACCAGTCGTTTAGCCTTCATCTAGCCTTGCTGTCAAATGACTAGAGCCCTGTTAAGGTAGCTCGGCAACGTTGAGATATTTGCGCGCGGCATGCGCATGCACCCGGTTACCGCTAGTCTGTCGGTGCGCATTCCACTATGTGTCGCCACTGTATTATGGGAAATTGCGTCAATCTTATTGGTGCTTTATTTTGATATATCGATCCCGTTCGTCTTGTACCTGTTCATTTTACGGTAGGTGAAATGCAGGCATTTAATTTTATTTCATTTATGGTACCGTTTATTTATGTGCACGATCAATGGCATGGCCATTTTCGCATGCAGATATCCACACATCACAACAGGACAGTAAACGCGCCGCACTGTGTCTCATCTTCATTAACGCACCGCGTGTTAGATCATAGTTATCATCAAACAAATACATTTTTGTGTATGTTTACACATCGTAACTGTTGTGGCTCCTGAACACACACACACAACATTGGTTTATATTTAAAATGTTGATCCGTTTTCTGACTGTGCGCTGTTTATGACGCTTCCGCTGGCTATTACTCTGTGATCTCCATCTCTGTTTATATAGGACTGGGCATTGTCATCATAGACGAGGCCATAGCAGACTGTATTTTCCTTTGTGGGCAAAAGTTACAATACTATTTTGGCTAGAAAAGATAATTTATATTTAATGTCGCGGCTCGAAATATTTTATTATGATAATATTTACGTCATCTTTACGCTGTCGTCATTGTTGTTGTCGGGTAACCTACTCAAGTGTTCACATTGTTCTGTCCATTAAGACGCCATCGTCCCTCGTAGTATAAATAAGTGATCACCGTATTTTACCTGGTGAACAGCTAAATGATTCTCTGTTGTGTGAGGTAGTAGATTTATTTCAATGGAAGAGGACAGCGTGATGAGATCCATCTATCTGAATGTGTTTTTGTGGCGTTTCTAGCAGGTGATGCATTGAGTGTTTAGTATCTTACTCTGTGATGAGAAGGATGTGTCTGTCCTCCTCACCTTTGCCAGTAACCTAGAACCTGCCCTGGGCTGGCTGGCTGACAGACAGGCTGGCTGGCTGACAGGCTGGCTGACAGACTGGCTGGATGACTGGCTGACTGGCTGGCTGGCTGGTTGGCTGGCTGGCTGACAGGCTGGCTGGTTGGCTGGCTGGCTGGCTGGTTGGCTGGCTGGTTGGCTGGCTGGCTGGTTGGATGACAGGCTGGCTGGTTGGCTGGCTGGCTGGCTGGCTGACAGGCTGGCTGGTTGGTTGGCTGGCTGGCTGGCTGGTTGGCTGACAGGCTGGCTGGTTGGCTGGCTGGCTGGTTGGCTGGCTGGCTGGTTGGATGACAGGCTGGTTGGATGACAGGCTGGCTGGCTGGCTGGAATACATAACCAGGCCACTAACTGAATGTCATCACACAAGATGGAGACTCCAGCGATTCATGGAGTTCAGTGCTCTTGCCCTGCACTCATTAATCTTAGACACACACACACAGACACAGACACACACGCACACACAGACACACAGACACACACACACACACAGACACACACACACAGATACACACACAGGCACACACACACACACACAGCCTGTGTGGATAAAAATCGATGTGGAGGAGCCTGCCTTCCTCATCCACCATATTATGTAACAGTTATGTAACTGTTGGTTTGCAGTTATTGCCCGCTAATATAAATCTGTATTTTTTATTGCCTAATATATAGGTTAACTGTTGCCTCCTGCATTGCAATGCTAACTGGAGTAGCTAATTGGCGTGAATGAGATTGAACACCCAGTATTGACTTTCCATTGACGAGCTAACGTTGAACAGGAACCGCCTGAGAGAGACATGACAGAGAGGTCGTCATTGAGAGCCTCAGTGATGAAAATGATATGATGTGATAGCTGTCCACCATAGGCAGGATGTAGCTATGCTGACTGCTGCAAGGTCTGTGGTACTGAAGCTCTCACACTACATACTCAGTAGCACGTCCCTTCTGACTGGTTGGTCTGGCATACTAGTAGGCTAGTAGCTTAGCTTAGCTTAGCTTAGCTCTGGATCCGATGCCAGTAGCCCTGGACCTGGTCTTAGTCTTTGTCTGTTTCTTGGTAAAAGTATTGTCTTCTAGGAAAAGCCCGGTTTTGGTACAGCTTGCACACACACACACACACACTCACACACACACACACTCACACATACACACACACATACACACACTCACACACTCTCACACGCACATACACACTCTCACACACACACACACACACACAAGTACTCATGGACACACACACAACACACACATATTCACACACACACACACATACACACTCACACACATGTTCCTAGCAGTGTGTGTTTGCCTGAAGCAGGTGGTATCTTGAGCCCAGGTGTGGGCAGGTGTAGATGACAGAAGGTTTTAATAGGTTTACAGGAAGTTAATATCTAACCTGTCTAGGATTACCCCCCTCCCTCTGCCCACCTCCTTCTGCCCACCTCCCTCTGTCCACCCCCCCTACCCACCCCCCTCTGCCCACCTCCCTCTGTCCACCCCCCCTGCTCACCTCCCCCTGCCCACCTCCCCCTGCCCACCCCCCCCTACCCACTTCCCTCTGCCCACCTCCCTCTCCAATAGTCCAATATTGCTCTTTGTGTTTGCTTTCTCTCCACTATGTGATATATTACTAACGAGATGATCCTGAGTGCTGTGTGTGTGTGTGAGTGCGTGTGTGTGCGTGTGCGAGTGCGTGTGTGTGAGTGTGTGCGTGTGTGTGCGTGCGTGTGAGTGCGTGTGTGTGCGTGTGTGTGTGTGTGTGAGTGCGTGTGTGTGTGAGTGCGTGTGTGAGTGTGTGTGTGTGTGTGTGTGGTCCTGTATCTTAGTACACACCAAAGCGTCTCAGTTGTGTGGTTACCTAAAGTCACTTCCTCAATGTGTCCTTATGATTTATAACTAGGTTTTCATTTCTGTCATTTCTGCTGTGTAAAAAGACCTTAACTAGTCTTTCTTTGCCGTCTACCATGCGGTTATCTCCTGAGTTATCTTATCAGGTAGCCTGGTTATCAAGTTATCATTGCCACTGCTGAATGTCATTATCATCATCAGATTGGCACAGTTTTTTCCCCTAATTCTCAACAAGAGAAGTTGTCATTATCCACTGTTATCTAATCTAGTTCAGTCTGGTTAGGGTGTATGGTAGCTTCGTGAATGAAGTCTAGTGAACTCTAGGGAGCTGAGCATGTTTGCTCTCGCCTGCTGATTAGCATGTTGGCTGGCATGTTGCCCCCCCCCACACACACACCTGCCCCCCCCACACACCTGCCCACACACACAAACACACAAAAAAACACACACAAACACACTCCCTCTCACACACACACCTGCCCGCCCACTACCAGCCCTTGAAATATTGCCCTCGTTAATTAATGAAGTTGTTCACATGCCCCGCCTCACACCACACACTGCCCCCGCTCACTACACCCAAGCCCCCCTGCTGAGAATTCCGACCGCACCACAATCCGTGCGCCCCCCAGACACCGCTCCCCCTCACACACACACAAAAACAAACACACACACACCTGCCCCCCCTCACACACCCGACACCTGCCCTCCACACCTTCTACACTGCCCCTCACACATCGCAGCTGTGACACACCTGCCCCCCCGGTTGATCATTATTGTCTGTGCCCTGCCTCGACAGCACCCGAGTCCACGGGTGGGGAGACACCGACACGGAACCATCGCGCTGCCCCCAGTCCACAAGACGCACCATGGCCACGTATTCCGCGTTAGAGAAGTGAGATTTGTCGTTTGGATCGGTCAGGGGACGCGAGCTAGGCGCGGTACAGCTGGGTAAATTTGCGGGCAGAACGTTAGTTGGCTGGGGGGTGACGGCATACGCGTATCCCAGGCAAGACGAAATAATCCTGTCACGAACACTACAACACTCACGCTATTCACCTGCCTCACATCAAGCCAACAACACACATTCTCTCTAATAATGATGTAAAACAAAAGATGTAAATAGCGAGATGACGCTAGATACCAGCGATTGAGTTACGCACCTCCTCCCCTTGTAGTCGAGGGTTGCATAAACAGCATGTATTTCGCAACCCGGACTGAACCAAGCAAATAGAAAAAACATTGATAGGACAATAAAAGATGGTCTGTTTCCATGGCGACAGGCAGAAGGCGCTCCCAGTCACCTCGGCTCTTCTGTTTTGTGAGTCTGCGGCTTCTCCGCTAGCGTCCACGGCTAGGCTAAGCTAAGCTAGGCTAGACTAGGCTAACCTAGACTAGGCTAGGCTAAGCTAGGTTAGGCTAAACTGGGCTAGGCTAGACTAGGCTAGGCTAGACTAGGCTAGGGTAGGCTATTTTAGGGTGGCAGCTCGGTTTGTTTATGTTCTCTTCCCTGAACTCCCCCCACCCTTCCCACCTCCCTCCCCTTGTTGCTAGGTAGAAGCTTGAGGAAGCAGGTTTGTTAGAGGAGGAATGTGGTTGCCATGCGGTGGAGGGATGTCAAGATGCAGCGCTCTCTCTCTCTCTCTCTTCCCTCTTTCCTCTCTCTCTCTCTATCCATCCTCCCTTCCTTCTCTCTCTCTCAATCTTCCTTGCACCTTCTCTCTATCTCTCTATCTTTCTTCAGTCCTCCCTTCCTCTCCTCCTTCCAGCTGGTGCTCTGTCTCTTCTCTCTCTCTTACCCAGTGTTGTTATCGGAGTCTAGACGTGCTAGTGTCAGAGGGGGGGACGTGATTGGATAGTCGCCACTCATACGCCCCGCATGCATGCTTCCTCCCTGCGTTTCGTAATGTGTTCAGCACCACAGACAGGAGGGGTGAGTGAACATGGACACGCATGTGTGTGTGATTCTGTGTGTGTGTGGGTTTCTATGTGTGTGTGTGTTTCTGTGTGTGAGGGGGTTTCTAAGTGTGTGTGTGTGTTTCTGTGTGTGAGGGGGTTTCTAAGTGTGTGTGTGTGTTTCTGTGAGTGTGTGTGTGTGTTTGTGTGTGTGAGGGGGTTTCTAAGTGTGTGTGACAGAGGAGAGGTAGAGGAGAACTATCCTGGCGCCAGTAGACGTACGCTGCGTCAGCCTGTGTTGTTACAAAGAGAGAGACGGAGGGAGAGGCAGGGAGAGAGAGAGACGGAGGGAGAGGCAGGGAGAGAGAGAGACGGAGGGAGAGGCAGGGAGAGAGAGAGAGAGACGGAGGGAGAGGCAGGGAGAGAGAGAGACGGAGGGAGAGGCAGGGAGAGAGAGAGACGGAGAGAGAGGCAGGGAGAGAGAGAGTGAGAGAGAGGGAAGAAGAGAGAGAGGGAGAGAGGGAAGAGAGAGTGGGAGAGAGAGAGGGAGGAAGAGAGAGGCGGAGTGCTACTACAGGTGTGGTGTACCCAAGGCTCGCGAGGATGAGATGAGGTGAGAATAAATGGTGGCTGAGAGTACGGAGTGGTGAGGACGTATCCTTGCAGTATGTGTACCATGTTTAGTCCACACTGTGTACTGGGATCTGTGATGCAATGCACCAGTGCAGGTTTGTTCCGTAGAAAGGTGTGCCCTCCTGCATGCGTATGCTAGCAGGGACAATATGAAGTGCATGACTGTGCCCTTGTCCTTGCTAGTAGCTATTAGCACAGGGGCTGGAGGCTTGTTGTAAGAGGTGCTGTGCTAGCAGAGGGCTGCTGTCCAGTGAGCAGCAGCAACAAGGCAGCTTTCTAATAGTCGCTGTAGTCGCTGTAGTCGCTGCTTGGCTGGCGTCCGCTGTAATCCTGAAGAGAAGGGAGAGAACAGTCCAGGGAGCCACTGGGTTCTGGTGTCGTGCCTCTGCTTGGACTCAGGCAGGGTCCACATGTCAGTGAGGTGTTGTGTCTTGTATCCAGACAGGGTGCAAACTCTGCCCACGCTCCCCCCCCCCCCCCCCCCCCACACCCCTTCTTCTGTCGTTGTCACGGCGATACGGTCTGCTGTGATGCATTGTCTTGAGTGAGATCTATGCCTCTATCTCCCTCTGTCTGTCCTTGTCTCTGTCTCGCTGACTCCCTGTCTGTCTCTCCCCTGTCTGTGTCTCTCCCCTGTCTGTGTCTCTCCCCTTTCTGTGTCTCTCCCCTTTCTTTCCCTCCCCCCTGACTGTCTCCACTCCTGTCTCTCAATTCCCTGTGTTTATCTTTCTGTCTCCATCTCCCCCTCCCTTCGTACATCTCCCCCTCCCTCCCCCACCTACCTTTTGTTTAGTTAGACGTCCATTCAGATAGGAACTCACGACATCAAATTCTCTTAGAATGAAAGAGCACCCTTCTGAAATGAGTCTTTATTATATTTTCTGTGTGTGTTTAACAGGTCCAAGGTTTTGGTTGCCTAGGCGATAGTTGAGAGGGTGGAGTTTGGTTATGTTCTGTTTTGGGATTTATTGGCAGGTATCTGTAACACACACACACACTCACACACACACACACACACACACATTCACATACATACACACTTATACACACACTAGCACATTTACCCACACACTCACTCTCTCACACACACACACACTCACATACAGACACTCACACACACATATACACACTCATACACACACGCACTCGCACTCTTACCCACACACTCTCTCACACACACACTCACACATACTCACATACAGACACTCACACACACATATACACACTCACACACACACATACACACTCATACACATGCACTCGCACTCTTACCCACACACTCTCTCTCACACACACACACACACACTCACACACACATATACACACTCTCTCTCACACACACACACACACATACACACTCATACACACACACATACACACTCACATTGCATGCCTAGCTGGCGGTTCATCTATGTCCAGACTTGCTCTCTCTGAATTCCCCTCGCTTCATTTATCCCTTCAGTTTCCTGTTTCATCAGCTGCCAAACAAGACACATCAACAACAACACACACACACTAACACACACACACACACTAACACACACACTAACACACACACACTCACACACACACACTAACACACACACACTAACACACACACTAACACACACACACTCACACACACACACTAACACACACTAACACACACACACTAACACACACACACACTAACACACACACACACTAACACACACACACTAACACACACTAACACACACTCACACACACACACTAACACACACACACTAACACACACTAACACACACACACTCACACACACACACACTCACACACGCACACACACACGCACACACACACTAACACACACACTCACACACACACACTAACACACACACACTAACACACTCACGCGCACACACGCACGCACGCACACACACACTCACACACACACACGCACGCGCACACACACACGCACACACTAACACACACTCACACACTCACACACACTCACACGCACACACACACACACGCACACACACACTTCAGCTACTTGTACACACACATTCATGCAAACACACACAAACATATTACTCAAGAAATACCACTTCTAAACATACAAACAACACACACACACACACACACACAAATAAACACATAAATGACAGATTCAATACTTGTTGTCTGATGTGGTATTTGAATGTGTGATTCTGTTTCCTCTTGAATCTTTAACCTAACGGGTTATGATCCAGGCTGTTTATGTTTTTCATGTCACCACAGGTGCGTCGATTCCATCGGTTTTGAGTCACCTTTGCATATCCAAATATTTGGCCCTACAGTACACCAGCTAGCTCATTCAGCATGTAGCCTGTCTTTAGTGGTTTACTCATGATGTAAGCAAAATCTGCAAAGAAAAGAAAGGTTTACACTTGACTGTTGTGTAACTGTTGGTTTAACAGATTTAGGTTTTATCTTCGGTCATTGTGAAGCTCTGTGGTTACAGTTTCCTACACTGATTGATGATTAATATGATTCTGATCCAATTTCTCTCCTCTCTCTCCTCCTCTCCTCTCCTCTCTCTCCTCCTTCCCTCTCCTCTCCTCTCCTTCCCTCTCCTCTCCTTTCCTTTCTTTGTCTCTTCTCCTCTCCTTTCCTCTCGTCTACCCTCCTCTTCTCCATCTTCTCCTCTCCCCTCTTCTACTCTCTCCCCTGCTCTCCTCTACTCTCTCATCTCCTCTCTCATCCTCTCCTCTCTCCTCTCCTTCTCTCTCCTCTCTCCTGTCCTCTCTCCAGGCACCATGGATCTCCTGAGGTTGACTCTGTTGGTTTCTCTCCTCCACTGACCCCACCATCGCTCCTCTCCTCCACCACTCACTCGCCAGCCTCTCTGACGTCACCTCTACCTCTGCCCTCGCGGTGACCCCCCCCTCCCCCGACCCACCCTCTGACCTCTGACCTCCGGGGCAACCTCGTGACGTGATGGCGGGGGAGAAAGATCTGACCAGGCGAAGCGCCATGGATATCAAGCGTCTGGCTGGTCTGATCCAGAGGGGGGCGGGGCGACTGCTGGTGATTGACAGCCGGACCTTCTCAGAGTATAACACGTGGCACGTGCAGGGAGCAGTGAATGTTTGCTGCTCCAAGCTGGTGAAGAGACGTCTGCAGCAGGACAAGGTGTCTGTGACGGAGCTTCTGCAGCCCAACTCCAAGATCAAGGTGAGGCGACTGGGGAGGTGTGGGGGGGAGGAAGTTGCAGGTGGGGAGGTGTGAGGGGATGATGCTGCAGGTGGGGAGGTGTGAGGGGATGAGGCTGCAGGTGGGGAGGTGTGATGGGGATGAAGCTGCAGGTGGGGAGGTGTGATGGGATGAAACTGCAGGTGGGGAGGTGTGAGGGGATGAAGCTGCAGGTGGGGAGGTGTGAGGGGGATGAAGCTGCAGGGGTGTGAAGTGAAGGAGCCTCAGTGTTTTGTACACTCTGGGTCTCTCAGAGTGACACTCTGGGTCTCTCAGAGTGACTCTCTGGGTCTCTCAGAGTGACACTCTGGGTCTCTCAGAGTGTCACTCTGGGTCTCTCAGAGTGACACTCTGGGTCTCTCAGAGTGACACTCTGGGTCTCTCAGAGTGTCACTCTGGGTCTCTCAGAGTGACACTCTGGGTCTCTCAGGGTTCGAGGGTGCAAACCTATGTCAAGGTCGTAGCCAATCACATCTGTTTTGACCTCAGCACCAGACTCACTCACTGATTTAGCGAACTCATTGGGTCCCCCCTCACGATCCCCTAACATGCGAGACCCACGAGTACGGAATTAACTTACGATCTGAGAAATAAACAAGCACATGCAGCTTTGTCCACGAAACATGAAGCTTTTGCACAACCCCTGCTTGAGGAAGGAAGCCTTGCTTAATGAAGCCAGCGTCTGCAGTCCTTCTGGAGCGTTCCTGGACCCTGGCTGCTATATTTGGCAGACATTCTGGAGGTTTATAGCTTATCAGTCACCCTGAAACCGGATCCTGTCATTTTCCATGGCTTCTGCTCTTTATACCACAGGCCTTTTTTCCATGGCCCTACTGTGGCATGCTAACACTGTATTTATAGTCGCTCTGTCAAACTGATGAAATTGAAGGACGGGGAAACCCGGAGCGTGCGCGTGTGTGTTTGTGTTTCCGCATGTGTGTGTGTGTTTCTGCGTGTGTGAGTGTGTGTGTTTCTGCATGTGTGAGTGTGTTTCTGCATGTTTGAGTGTGTGTGTGTGTTTCTGTATGTGTGAGTGTGTTTCTGCATGTTTGAGTGTGTGTGTGTTTTTCTGTATGTGTGAGTGTGTGTGTGTGTGTTTCCGCATGTGTGTGTGTGTTTCTGCATGTGTGTGTGTGTGTTTCTGCATGTGTGAGTGTGTTTCTGCATGTGCGAGTGAGTGTGTGTGTGTGTGTGTTTCCGCATGTGTGTGTGTGTTTCTGCACGTGTGTGTGTTTCTGCATGTGTGAGTGTGCGTGTGTTTCTGCATGTGTGAGTGTGTGTGTTTCTGCATGTGTGAGTGTGTGTGTGTTTCTGCATGTGTGAGTGTGTGTGTTTCTGTGAGTGTGAGTGTGTTTCTGCATGTGCGAGTGTATGTGTGTGTTTCTGCATGTGTGAGTGTGTGTGTGTTTCTGCATGTGTGAGTGTGTGTGTGTTTCTGCATGTGTGAGTGTGTGTGTTTCTGCATGTGTGAGTGTGTGTGTTTCTGCATGTGTGAGTGTGTGTGTTTCTGCATGTGTGAGTGTGTGTGTGTTTCTGCATGTGTGAGTGTGTGTGCTTCTGCATGTGTGAGTGTGTGTGTGTGTGCTTCTGCGTGTGTGACTGTTATCTACATGTATGTCAAGACACCTCAACCAGAAACATAACCACTGTTCCAAACGCAGCCTTGTGATGGAGTTGAAATGACCTTTAGGTTTTCTTAGTAAGAAACAGACCGCCACTGCAGCATCAAGTCTGTCTGTTGTTCCAGACACACAGATGACACCAGGATGCCGGAATGATCCGTGCATGCTGCTACTTCCTTGGTTTGTTTGAGTAGTAGACAGTAACGGCTGTATGTATCTTTCCTGGTATGAAGCCAGCGATCCTTCTAGACATACCTGCCCTGCCAGGCATGCCTTGTTGTTCCCTTAGATCAGCCGATTGGATGGATTGACTTCCTGGTCCATGTGTCCTTACTGTAAACCTGCTGGTGCTGAATGTGAGAATGACAGGTGACTGAGTCTGTCAGCACGACCCGCACGTGCCCACCGCTCGGTTTAGCCTCCCCCTCTCCAGACGCTTGGTTTGACCGGGTCGGTTTGACCGGGTCGGTGTTCGTTTGGTTGAGTTTATACAGACGTACATTCGCTTGTGTGTCTGCCTGCCTGTGTGTCTGCCTGCCTGCCTGTGTGTCTGCCTGCCTGTGTGTCTGCCTGCCTGTGTGTCTGCCTGCCTGCTAGCCTGCCTGCCTGTGTGTCTGCCTGCCTGCCTGTGTGTCTGCCTGCCTGTGTGTCTGCCTGCCTGCTAGCCTGCCTGCCTGTGTGTCTGCCTGCCTGCTAGCCTGCCTCTTTGATAGTGTGCGCGTGGACGTGCGTGTCTCTATTCACCTCCTAGCCTCTTCTCTGTGGGTCTCTATAGTATGTGAGGTCCATCTCTCTCCTCATCCCTTTTCTTAAAGGTTTCTTTTCATCGCCAGCTGCCCCAGCCCCCCTCTCTGTTCAGTGTTCGTCTTGCTCTCTCGCCCAGCCCCATGCCTGCCCTGTTGTTATTATGGTGTCCTGTAAAAGAGGATCATACTGGCGATTAACGCTAGACTGGATAAAGCTGGAACTAACCGGGGGGAGGGGGGAGAGAGGGGGTGGGAGGG
>BROE01000003.1:19105318-19107818 GCA_036571765.1 Plecoglossus altivelis
ACACACACTGTCAACACACCATGTATACACACACACACTGTCAACACACCATGTATACACACACTGTCAACACACCATGTATACACACACTGTCAACACACCATGCATACACACACACTGTCAACACACCATGCATACACACACTTTCAACACACCATGCATGCATACACACACTTTCGACACACCATGCATGCATACACACACTTTCAACACACCATGCATGCATACACACACTGTCAACACACCATGCATACACACACTGTCAACACACCATGTATACACACACTCCTGCCTCCCCACCCCTCCTGCCCACCCACCCCGCTGCCCCCCCACCACCTCCTCCTGCCCTCCCCACCTCCCTCCCCTCCCACCCACACAGCCTCCATCCCTCCCCTCCCTCCCCACCGTCCGTCATTCCCCAGAACAATGATGGATTCCTGTTTACTCCTTCTTCTTGTCTTGGGCTGCGTTCCTCCGCGCTCCAGAGCCACTTCTTCCTTCATGTGGGTCTGGTCACCACAGAGGGACAGAACTGTCCAGCGCTGACGACAGGACACGGGAAGCGCTGTTCTTCCGGCTGTGCCACACCAGCCCGTGGCCCATGTTGGGAGGCAGCAGGACAGACAAAGATATGTCTGCTCTTTATCAAAGAGGATGAGAGTGACATGAGAGGGATACAGAGATTGTAGGGAGGAAGGATAGAGACGTGTTTCAACTCTCTTTCTCTCCCTCTCTCCCTCTCCCTATCCCTCTCCCCCTCTCCCTCCCTCCCTCTCTCCCTATCCCTCTCCCTCCCTCTCTCCCCCTCCCTATCCCTCTCCCTATCTCTCTCCCTATCCCTTTCCCTCCCTCCCTTTCTCCCCCTCCCTCCCTCCCTCCCCCCTCCCCTCCCTATCCGCCTCCCTCCAATCCCTCTCCCTCCCTCTCCCCCCTCTCCCTCACACAGGTATTCTTACAGTAAACAGCAGGAGACTAGTCCTCTCTAACTGACCCTCCTGGGCTTCCGTTTGCTGATAAACTGCTCGAGTTTCCATCCCTACGGCTGAAAGCTAAATTTAGAGTCCAAGTTCAGCCCCCAGATCCCCTCCTCCTCCTCAGCCAGGAATGCTGCACTTTGTCATCATTCCACAATCTCTTTCCTCAGAAAAACACACACGCATTCTCTCTCACACACACATAAACACACATACACACACATACACACACACAAAAACACCACACGCTCAAAGTGAGGGAGCCAGGCATGTCATATCCTGCTTCTTGTGTAACTATTTCCTGTTTCAGACGTGACAAAGACACATCAGGGTTCCCCAGAGCGAGTGAGGGTGACACCCCTGGCAGGGTGTGTGTGTGAGTGTGTGTTTGTGTGTGTGTGAGTGAGTAAGTGTGTGAGAGTGTGTGTGTGTGTGTGTGTGTGTGTGTGTGTGTGAGTGATAAGTGTTAGATGGTGTGGTTGTTGTGTGTAATGTGGTGTGTGTGAGGTGTGTGTGTGGTGTGCTGTGTGTGAGTTGTGTGTGCTGTGTGATGAGGTTGTGTGAGTCGTCGTGTGTGGTGTGAGAGTGGTGTGTGTGTGTGTGTGTGCTATGAGTTGGGTGTGTGAGGTGGTGTGTGTGAGTGGTTGTGTCTGTGAGAAGATGATGTCTTGTGTAGTGTGTTGTGTGACAGCCAGTGGTCTTGCCTTCCTCCTGGTCTCCTACCCGTGTTGTGCGTCAACTAAAAGGACACATAGGAGCCACCTAAGGCTAACATATTAGCAGTGACAGGAATGTCCTGTTCCTCTGTGCTCAGACCTCACTGGATGGCAGTGGGTCTGAGGGCACATGGCTGATGATGTCACCGATGATGTCACACACACAGCCTGGAGCCTGTGTGTAGGATCCTAAGAAACTCATGTCTCCTCTGAAGTTCTAACTCAGCTATGGGGTGTGTGGACGTGTGAATGTGTGTGTGTTGTGTGTGTAGTTGCAGTATATGTAGAAATGGGAACATACGTAAATAAAATGTCAAAATAGTGAAGATCGAAGCGACAGAGAGAAAGAGACAGAGAGAACAGAGAGAAGACAGAGACAGAGAGACAGAAGACAGAGAGAGAGACAGATACAAGAGAAGACAGAAAGGAGACAGCAGAGAGACAGAGAAGACAGAGACAGAACAGAGAGAGACAGAAGAGATGAGAACAGAGAGAGAGACAGAGAAGATGATAATGAAGAAGACAGAGGAGACAGAGAAGACACAGAGAGAGAACAGAGAGAGAGACCAGAGAGAGAAGACCAGAGAGAGAGACAGAGACAAGAGAGAACAGAGAAGAGAGACCAAAGCAGAAGAGAATGAGGAAGAGACAGAGACAGAAAAGAGACAGAAACAGAAGAGACAGAGAGAAGAACAAAGAAGAGACAAAGAGAGAACAGAGAAGACAGAGACAGAGGACAGACGGAGAGACGAGACAGACAAGAATCAGAGAAGAGACAAGAGAGAGAGACAGAGAGACAGAGAGAGAGCA
>BROE01000003.1:19122917-19138921 GCA_036571765.1 Plecoglossus altivelis
CCCTCCCATTACTCCCTCCCTCCCTCCCATTACTCCCTCCCTGCCATTACTCCCTCCCTCCCTCCCTCACCCCTCACCCCCACCCTCACCCAGCAGTCACTGGCCCGCAGCAATGCAGTAATGCAGTAATGCAGTAATGCAGGAATGCAGCAAAGCAGTAATGCAGCAAAGCAGCAAAGCAGTAATGCAGTAATGCAGGAATGCAGGAATGCAGGAATGCAGTAATGCAGTGTACTGATGAGAGCAGGAGACTGCTGCAGACAGAAGAGAGGACATGTTCTCATGTGTTCCCTGTGACATCATGAGGGATTAGGGGTCTTTACTTTGTGCAGCTTTGTGTGTTTATGGACGCCTTAGTGTTTGCTTGCTCTTGTGTGTGTGTGTGTCAGCGTGTGTGAGCTTGTCAGTGGTGTGTTACTGGGGCTCTGTCCTGGCCCAGCACCTGTGGCCTTGTTCATTCCCCCACCCTGACGTAACGCACTCCTACAGGACATGAGCTCATGCAGGAAACACACACACACACGCACGCACACACACACACACACCAGGAGCGGAGCCACCCGCATGTTAAAGGGCCAGGCACACATTCCTTTCCACCCAGCAGCAGCAAACTCACTGTAGCACACAGCTCCGTCTCTTCTGTTATATTCCAAGCAAGCAGAAGGCAACACGCATCACTTCTGACTTTAGGCTTCCTCTACACAGTACCTGACAGTCGTGTGCTTCTAACTGTCTGTTTTAAATTGTCTTCTATCATCTTTAGGAGGACACTGCTTCTCAAGAGTTTACAGTTTATCATGCGGTGAAACTAACTCCTCATCTCCTTTTCTTGTCCCTGTGTGTCCCTGTGTGTGTGTCTGTGTGTGTGTGTGTGTCTGTGTGTGTGTGTCTGTGTGTGTGTGTGTGTGTCTGTGTGTGTGTGTGTGTTTCTGTGTGTGTGTGTGTGTTTCCAGGAGGCTTCGCGGCATTCTCCTCCTGCTTTCCAGGCCTGTGTGAGGGCAAGCCTGCAGGACATCTGCCCGTCAGCCTGTCCCAGCCCTGCATGCCCATCGCTAATGTGGGGCCCACACGCATCCTACCACACCTGTACCTGGGCTCTCAGAAAGATGTTCTCAACAAGGTGAGCCCCAACTCCACCACGCAGCACCACACAGCACCAACACCACCACACAGCACCACCACACAGCACCAACACCACCACACACCACCAACACCACCACACAGCACCACCACACAGCACCAACACCACCACACAGCACCACCACACAGCACCAACACAGCCCCAGAAACACACTTCACACAGTAATGACACAAATGGATGTTCTGAGATCTTGTTAACAGATGTCTCCAGCCTCCATGGTTAATCCTCTCTGTGTGTGTGTGTGTGTGTGTGTGTGTGTGTGTGTGTGTGCGTGCAGGACCTGATGGCTCAGAATGGCATCACGTACGTGCTGAACGCCAGCAACACCTGCCCCAAGCCTGACTTCATCAGCGACAGCCACTTCATGAGGATCCCTGTCAACGACAACTACTGTGAGAAACTGCTGCCCTGGCTGGACAAAACCAACGAGTTCATTGGTGAGTGAGCAGAGAGGGTGTGGCCGAGAGGGACAGAGGGAGAGGAGGAGGGAGAGAGGTAGGGAGAGAGAGAGAGGGAGAGGAGGGGTGAGAGAGAGAGGGAGAGAAGGGGGGGAGAGAGAAGGGGGGTGAAGCAGGGAGCAGTGAAGTAGAGAGGAGTCTAATCTCAACTATTTAGTTGAGTGTTGATGTAGGGAAAGTAACATAATCATCTCCGTTTTGCAAGAAAATAGTTTCGTATTTGTAATGTTGTTGTCATTTTGTTTGTGTTAATTTTGTTTGTGTATTCCTCTTTACCAGACAAAGCCCGGGTGTGTAACTGCAGAGTCATCGTGCACTGCCTGGCCGGAATCTCGCGCTCGGCAACCATCGCCATCGCATACATCATGAAGACAATGGGCTTGTCATCGGATGACGCCTACAGGTACGACTCCTCCTACAGTCCCAGTTGAACTTGAGTTGCACCCTGGGTAGAAAGACCAGTAACTGTGGAAGGAAATGCAAGATGCTGCTTTCTCACCCCCACCCCCTCCCCTCCCCAGTCGTGAGAAATGATATTGTTGGTTGGCTGGCAGGGAAACCGGTTCACAATGGCCTTTTGCTGTCTGGCAAAACAGCGCAGTCGTTACAGATCATATTTCGTGACATTTTCAAACACTTTTACCCCGGGTCACCTTGCTGATACAGTACACTCTCAGGGTAGGAAGAATGTGCGCATTGTGTTTCCCCCTGATCGTCCATACAGCGTAGGAACCAACGTTTCCCTCCAATGTTTCCCTCTGACAGATTTGTGAAGGACCGGCGACCCTCGATATCCCCCAACTTCAACTTCCTGGGTCAGCTATTGGAGTTTGAGAAGGGCCTACGACTGTTACAGGCACTCACCAGCACCTCTGACGACAACCTCTCCGAGGTCAAAGGTCATCAGCCGAACTCAGAGGTCAACAGGGTCAACTGTGGGCCAGAGACCAACGGACACTGCGACCCGTCGGCGGAGGTCCAGACCACGCCCGACCCAAAGACCCCCTCTCCCACCTCACTCCAGCAGGGCTTCAACGGGCTTCATCTCTCAGCGGAGCGCATCCTGGACACCAACCGCCTGAAGCGCTCCTTCTCGCTGGACATCAAGTCGGTGTACTCCCCCAGCAGTCCTCACATGGTGCCCACGCACTCAGAGGACGTGCCCAAGCTGTGCAAGTTGGACAGTCCAGGGGCGGGCACATCCAACGGCGTCTGCCCCCAGTTCTCCCCTCTCCCCGACAGCCCCGGATCAGCCGAGTCCCCCTTCCCCTCCCCAGGCTGCGGGGGCAGCATCGGGGGGCTTGGAGGTGGCGAGGGAGGCTTTTCTCGGGGGTCTTCCTCTAGGCCCAGACGGAAAGCCAAGCACGGCGCCGGGTCTGGCTCCAGCGCAGGTAGTTCCCCGGTCCACGCCCACCCCCAGACCCTGAGCCTGACCCTGGGACGCTCCCTGCCTGTCCACAAGAGCCCTAGTCTGGACGGCAGTGCCAAGGGCTCCCTGCTCCTCTCCCTGCCCTCGCTGCCCTCACTGGGCTCAGGGGCCATGTGGACCAAACACAGGGATACAGTCCAGGCCACCACCCCGGTCACGCCCGTCACGCCCACCGCCGACGCCCCCTGGCTCTTCGGTGCGGTTGAGGGAGGGGAGGGTGGGATGGAGGTAGGGGGAGGCAGCGGGGAGGGAGGGGAGGGCGTTGGTGGAGACTCCTCTATGCGTTTCGGGAGCAGCTCTGCGTACGTGGCGTTCGGGTGCAGCGAAGGCGTGCGACTACGAGACAAAGGAGCGCGAGATCACCGCGACGTGGCGACCCCAGCCGCCGCCCCCTGCGGCCCGTCGTCAGAGAAGCAGTTCAAACGACGGAGCTGCCAGATGGAGTTTGAGGAGGGCATCTCAGAGACGCGAGCCCGCGAGGAGCTGGGGAAGATCGGGAAGCAATCCAGCTTCTCTGGGAGTCTGGAGATCATCGAGGTGTCCTGACAGACCCTCCACCGGACCACTGCCCACCCTCACAGGGGCCAGCGGACTTGAGGGGTCCGCTGTAGGAGGGGAGGAAGAGGAGGAGGACAGATGGGTGAGCACGCCCCCCCCATCTCTAGATAGTGTTATAGACTTTCAGAGACAAAGCAGACTTGTGTTAGCGAGTTAAGCTCTCATCGACGAGCGCTGGGACCGAGACATCAAGAACCAAATCCTGGAGGAAGGAGAAGTTGAACATTTGATCTGGACATGAACTCTTTCTCTCTGTGGCAGAGCAAAGCGTCCAGTTCTCTGCTTGCTGTCACCAAGACTACCGCTCTTCTTCAACGCACCCAGAGTACGTCTGTAGTCGGCAACTGAGCGGCGTTGCTCAGAAGCAGGGTGCTGTCCTAGTGACATGTCTGATGTGAAACTCCGCCCTCTTTCCTCCCAAAGCTTCACCTCAGTCTTAGTGGACCGCTAACCCCCAGCATGGCTTGTGTTGGCTCCTCCCCTTCGACCCCGCCTGCTTCAGACTGGGCGGGGAGCCAGCAATCCACAAGCAGCACAACGTAGAGACGCTCCGACAGACACTCTGGCTCCCCCGCAGGAAGGCTGGCGGTACTGCGGCCCAACCATGAAGGATCTGTCTGTGTTTTACCTACCAACCCCACTCCTCGTTTATGTGGTTTATGGGGACATTTTAGTGACTGTTAATGATGAAGACTTGTAGCGATGGGCAGTAAGCACACACGTTGTATTTTCCCACAATGCTCCTCTGCTACTTTGTGTCTAGTGTTAACAGTGTGACGTGACGAAGGTTTGGGGCGGGGGGAGGCCTTGTCCTCTCCCTGCCCTCATTGCTGGCTTCTCAACCCGCATGTCTTTCTCCGCGTGTAGACCCTTCTCCTAGACACCACTGAGCATGCTCCAGAAAGGCTGGCTTCAGACAGACGAATACTATATATACTATATGAATATATATAGCGATTTTAATGGACTTTTAATGGATATTTTCTTCTCAGTTATAATTTTAATTTATTTTATCTGTTCATTCTGGTAATGAGAAATAATATAATGTTTTGTGGACTTTCTTTTCTTTCTTTTTTTGATCTTGGTTTTTCTGTATGGTATTTCTGACTGAAAACACACACTCACACGTACGTAAACAAACAAATGCAAGCAAGCAATATGTGCTGTTCCTTCTTTAGGAGAGAGAGACAGGACTGTTGAAATGCACTTTCTGAAAAGCCGTCATCAGCCTCTTCACTTCTCTGACACAGCTAGTGATGTCACCACAGGCCAGGCGTGTCCGTCTTCAGCCTGGTGTCCAGGACGTTTCTGAAAAGGGTCAGACAGATGTCTCCACTACTCACATGCTCACATGACCAGGAGCAGGTAACTAGGAGTCATCCTAGGTGACTAGGAGTCATACCAGGTGACTAGGAGTCATCCTAGGTGACTAGGAGTCATCCTAGGTGACTTCGGGTTATCCCAGGTGATTTGAGATTATCCCAGGTGACTTGGCCATATCCCAGATGACTTGGCCATATCCCAGGTGATTTGAGATTATCCCAGGTGATTCAAGGATATGCCAGGTGAGGAGTATGAGTACAGTGTTGTTATTGCTGACTGTGTATTTTTGAGGGCTCATGTAAACAACTATATGCAAGTAGATGCAAACAGTGAGAGGCCATGCCATTCACGCACTGCCTCCCCTCAGATGGCTAGTATTCACACACAGCCGCCAGAAACCAGGGCAAGACGAGGAGCTCAGTGTTCCCCCAAAGCTAAACCAACTGGCCACAAAGACACACACACAAACAGAGACCCACATTTTGTTTGTTCTCAGGGGAAGGTGAGCCTGGCCCGACATGCGGGTACACACCTACTGGTTCAGCACAATGCATATCCCTCAAGCTCCCTCGCTCGTTCTCTCTCTCTCTTAAAACTCCCTCTCTTGATCTTTCTTTTCAACTCTTGTTTTATCCAAAGGTTTAGTAAAGAAACAAAAGAAAACAGACGAAAAATAAAAAGATTGACAGGATCTGTGTGTATTCTGAGGTAAAAGATTGAACACTCACTCTCCTTGTGTGAGAAGGTCATTTATTTATAATGTGTATGTGTTTTTTCACCCTTTGGTAGCTTCTCTCTATATGGCGAACTTCGACCTATTCAGCTTGACCCCCATGTACTGCTGTAACTGTGTGCAGACTGACGTCCTGTGTTCAGTTCCATACTTCCTGTATTGAGCTCCATACTTCCTGTATTCAGCTCCATACTTCCTGTATTCGGTTTCATACTTCCTGTGTTCAGCTCCATACTCCCTGTATTCAGCTCTATACTTCCTGTATTCAGCTCCATACTTCCTGTATTCGGCTTCATACTTCCTGTGTTCAGCTCCATACTTCCTGTATTCAGCCCCATACTTCCTGTGTTCAGCTCCATACTTCCTGTATTCAGCCCCATACTTCCTGTGTTCAGCTCCATACTTCCTGTGTTCAGCTCCATACTTCCTGGTCTGAATTCTGGCACACCTTCTTTCCTCTCCTGTACTTCTCTATATTTTTAAAAAGATGTTGTTATAATTATTTAAAAATGTGTAAATGAGATGATGCAGGCTGTCCCAATTGCTATAATTGTCGGTATTGATGTTTATTATTATTATTATTATTATTATTATTATGTTGTTGTGTACATAGCAACGTATCTAAGAACATTGATGAATTTAGGTGAGTTTTTACAAGAATATCCTGATACCTTAGGCTGCTTGACGCAAAATACCTCAGGTTCGATTGAAAGGCTTTTCATTCCCCTGTACATGTTTTGTGAAAATGAGACAAAAATACAAACATTACAAAATATGAAATGCTTTCCGTCTCTGTTTCTGGGGGTATTTGGGCTCCGTAGACACCTAGATAAATTCACTAAATCGATTAATTTAATTCATAGTGAGTCTTAATAATAGGCTAAAGTATTGCAACTAATAGAGATGCACTATGTCACGCTGAGCGTACCTGCAGTTTAGCTTTTGAAGCCAGCTACTTTTGTAGGCAGGTTCATGTTACTTTGAGACGTTACAAATATTCAGTCAAATGATTTTGACCATATATTCTCTGATGGAACTTGAACAGGAGTGAGAAACGTGAGTAAAGAGGAGTTTTCTCTGGTCTTTAGCTGTTTTAAATAACCTACACCGATTAGCGAAAACATTGTGACCACCTGCTCGCTAATCAGCACCGGAGTGCCACGGCACCGCACGGACTCGACCAGAACCAGCGCCTCTTCTGACGGTGTCTGGTTGGATCTGACACCTAGTCTTTAGCATCAGGTTCTTCGGGTTCTGCGGTCGTGTTCTTTAAACCATTCTGTGTATTTCGTTCGTCTCTGGACTCTGGTCGGCAGGAACTCACCGCTGGCCCGACCCACCTGGATCCGCCCTGACCCACTCATCTGGGTCAACAGTTTGGCGATGGTCAAAATCATTGCTTTTGAGATGAGCCTGTTTACCATATAATGTATCCAGATCCGGACAGGCTTCGTTCTTAGGGGGTGACCGACGTTATTTACCTGTGAATCGTCACACAGTGACACATCAGCGCACACATCTGGGTGTGTTTACGAATCTGTTGTTGTGTCAAGTCGGTCGTCGTTAAACCGATTAGATTAAGGATTTTAATGTAATGACATGCCTGTCACGTGTCAGTTGCCACTAGTAGCAGTTTCAAACGGAAAAGAGAAAGAGAGAGAGAGACGTCCAGGCACCTGTTCTCAGGTGTTGACTACACGAAATAACGAGACAGTGAGAGTACTTGTGTGTGCACAGGTATGTGTGGCGTGTCTATCACGGGGATAAGGAATAACAGTAGGTAGCAGTAACAGATAGATGGACATATTGTCCTTTTACTTCCTTTGCGCCTCATGTCACACCCACGCTCACTCACCACCCTTACCCACACAGTGACAGGTCTCCTGTTCTTCATTTCCCTGTTGGGTTTCCAGGTGCGGTTCCAGTTAAAGGGATGGCAGATTGGGAAGACTGGCTACGGGTTGGGAGTGGTGTTTGCCCAGTGACGTGATGTGTTTGAATAGTGATTATCTTCAGGGGGTGACACAACATGAAAGTGAGAGAACCTGTGTGGGTGTGGGTGTGGGTGTGGGTGTGTGTGTGTGTGTGTGTGTGTGTGTGTGTGTGTGAGAGAGAGAGAGAGAGAGAAAGAGAGGGGGGGAGAGACACAGAGAGAGAGAGAGAGAGAGGGGGGGGGAGAAAGACAGAGAGGGAGGGAAAGAAAGTAAGAAACAGAACCAGGAGAGAGGGAGAAAGAGAGAGAGAGGGGAGAAAAAAAAGACAGAGAGAAGAGGGGGTGAGATGGAGAGAGAGAGAGAGAGAGAGAGAGAGGCAGGGGACAGAATCTGCAGTAGGATGGTCCCTGTGTTATGTCTTGACGGTGAAGTGTTTCTCGCTGCTGCTGAGCCAATTCATGACCATTCTTTGTCCCGCTGACCGCAGATTTGGTTTCATAATGTCACAAATTTAAGACGGAGAGAAAGAGAAAGGAGAGAGGAGAGACGTCCATAGGCCACTGTGTTTCTCGGATGTGTTACTACACGAAATAACGAGACAGTGAGAGTACTTGTGTGTGCACAGGTATGTGTGTGCACAGGTCTATCATGGGGATAAGGAATAACAGTAGGTAGCAGTAACAGATAGATGGACATATTGTCCTTTTACTTCCTTTGCGCCTCATGTCACACCCACGCTCACTCACCACCCTTACCCACACAGTGACAGGTCTCCTGTTCTTCATTTCCCTGTTGGGTTTCCAGGTGCGGTTCCAGTTAAAGGGATGGCAGATTGGGAAGACTGGCTACGGGTTGGGAGTGGTGTTTGCCCAGTGACGTGATGTGTTTGAATAGTGATTATCTTCAGGGGGTGACACAACATGAAAGTGAGAGAACCTGTGTGGGTGTGGGTGTGTGTGCTGTTGAGATCGAGAGAGAAGAGAGAGAGAGAAAGAAGAGGGGGGACACAGACGAGAGAGAGGCGGGAGAAAGACAGAGAAGAAGTACCAGGGGGGGGGAGAAAGACAGAGAGGGAGTGAGAAAGATAGAGAGAGGGGGAGAGAGGGAGAGAGAGACAAAGAGAGAGGGAGAAAGAGAGAGAGAGGGAGAGGGAGAGGGGGGGTGAGGGAGAGAGAGAGAGAGAGAGAGGAGGGGAACATAATCTGCAGAGGATGGTCTGTGTTATGTCTTGACGGTGAAGTGTTTCTCGCTGCTGCTGAGCCAATTCATGACCATTCTTTGTCCCGCTGACCGCAGATTTGGTTTCATAATGTCACAAATTTAAGACGGAGAGAGAAAATAAAGTGGGAGAGAAAATTCCAAAGTTTTACTCAGAATGGGAAATCCTGTATGAGTGACTTCTTGTACTGAGTGCACACCGGATTGAGATGAGCCCCGTCTACAGTACTGTGTGCATGGCCTTTCAGAGTATTACGCCCTGCATGTCTTTGCTAATACCCCTGCAGGTCACCTTCAGTACCTCCTCTGTCCTCAGGTTGCCCACACTCTCTTCCAGGGGCCCAAAATAGTCAACAGCATCAATATTCACAAGCTGAGTGTTACAGATGTCTCTGTGTTCTGGTTTCACCAGCGTAGGGTGTAATGGGAAAGTTCAGGCTTTATGAGTTCACATGTTATTTTGTTACTAAATGTGTGAAAGACAAACAGGTCATATCCTTATATAAAGCTATAGCAAATATCGCCAGGAAATCACCAGGAAATGAATGGCTGTGTGTGTGTGTGGGTGTGTGTATGTGTGTGTGTGTGAGTGTGTGTGTGTGTGTGTGAGAGTGTGTGTGAGTGAGTGTGTGTGTGGGTGTGAGTGCGTGTGTGTGTGAGTGTGTGTGTGTGTGTGTGAGAGTGTGTGTGGGTGTGAGCGCGTGTGTGTATGAGTGTGTGTGTGTGAGTGTGTGGGTGCGTGTGAGTGTGTGTGTGAGTGTGTGTGTGTGTGTGTGCGTGTGTGTGTGTGTTGATGGGTACCAGACCAGTCGGTGCTGAGTGGAGGCCTGGCGTCAGGTCCCAGGCCTTATATATGGAAACTGTTAGGAACCTTACGTCAGCATGGCATTCCACAGTTTTCCACTCACACACACGCACACACGCACACACACACACACACACACAGGCACACACACAGCACAGCACACACACACACAGCACGCACACACAGCACAATAACAAACACACATTCACTTACCCTCATACCAAACCAACACACATTAGCTCTGTCTGTGACGTCAACAGTAAAAGCTTCACTCTCATCTCCACGGTCGTTCAAGTCTACTCCAGGATAGTGTTCTTGCCTTCGTTTTCCAAAGATCTCTTGTCCTTATATAACCCTGTTGTCAAAGATCTGTTCGGCTAAGAAACTTCTCAATTCCAATTCACTCTGTCTTCCCCGATCTTATAATCTTCCTTTCTCTCTATAAACTCCCCCCTCTTTACCCTCTCTCTCTTTCTCCCCCCCTTACCCTCTCTCTTCTTTCTGTCCCCTCCCCAGCGTTAACCCTCTGAAATCAATCCATCTCGCTCTATCCGTCTCTCCATCCCCCTAAACCCTCTCTCTCTTTCTCCCCCCTCTTACGCCCTCTCCTCCTTTCTCCCTCACCCTCCCTCCCCACACTCCCCCCTCCCAAACTATCCCCACCCCACCCTCTCCCCCCCACCCTCTCTCTCTTTCTCCCCCCCCGTTACCCCTCCCTTTCCTCGTCTTGGTTGCGAGTCCCCATGCTTTGACTACATATGGAGCCTTCAGACCCCTATTCCTTGATCTCCTTCATTTACAAGACCCTATGGCAGTATAGACAACCCTACCCTCGTGGATCGATGAGTTATCCTCAACGCCTGTGAGCTGCCACGCCAGGCGCGCACGCCATAACCCAATGCTACTCTCTGTCTCCCCCAGAGATGAGCATAACCCTCTCTCTTAGCCTTAGTCTTCCCCCGCACGGCGAGTGACCTCTTTTCTCTATTTGCTCACACCAGCACCTCTTACCCATCTCGCTGGTAGCTTAAGTCTGAAGCCCCCCTCTGGGATACCCTCTCATCGTCTATCTTGCGATCACCCTTCCCTCTCTTCTTTCTCCCCTCTTAAACAACTCTCTCTCTTCTCCCCCTCCTTCCCTCTCTCTGCTTTCTCAGCGCGCGGCCCCTACCCTCTCTCTCTTTCTCTACCCCCCTACCCTCTCTCTCTTTTCACCCGACGAGGCAATTCTTTAACCCTTTCTCTATTCTGCCCCTCCTATTGTAAACGCTCTACTGACATCCTTTCATGCCCCCCTACTTTCACAGCATGCATGCTCTGTTATCATCCACCACCAGACACTTAAAGCCAATCACCTGCTGCATCTTGTCGTATCGCAACGCGCCTACGTGTACCCTCTCTCTTACGTTTCATGGAAAACACCGAGCCCCTCGTATTAACCCTCTCCATCTTTCTCCCCGGGACTCTGTTTACCCATCTCTACTATATGGCTCCCCCTCTTAAAACATCGAGTGAGCAATGCACTCTCATGGTCAACCCCTCTTTACCTTCTCTCCTGTATCTGCCCCCTCTTAGTAACCACTCTGCTAGACTCTCTTTCTCCCCCCTCTTTCACCGCTCTCTCTTTCTCCCCCGTCTTAAACGGCTCTCTCTCTTTCTCCCCTCCTTTACCGCATTTGACAGTCTCTCTTTCATTCCCCACCTCGTTCACCAACTCTGCTCGTCTTCCTCACCCCCGCGACCGGAGCGCGTGGTAACCCTACTACGTCTAACTTTATTGGATGGAATTCTCCCCCTCTTACCCCTCTCTCTCTTTCTCCGACCCCTCAGTTAAATCTTTCCGTAGGTCTATTTGCTCGTACCTCGTATAACCCCTCTCTGTCCTTAGGTCTGGCCACCCTCTTGATAACGCCATGAGCTCTACTCTTGTCCACACTCCCGACGCGATACGCTGAGGAGGTGACCAGGGGCAGGCTGAGGAGGTGACCAGGAGGTGACCAGGAGGTGACCAGGGGCAAGCTGAGGAGGTGACCAGGGGCAGGCTGAGGAGGTGACCAGGAGGTGACCAGGGACAGGCTGAGGAGGTGACCAGGAGGTGACCAGGGGCAGGCTGAGGAGGTGACCAGGAGGTGACCAGGGACAGGCTGAGGAGGTGACCAGGGGCAGGCTGAGGAGGTGCCCCCCCGCTCTCTCCCTCTCACACTTCTGCTCATTCATGCTCATTCAGTCTCGCTTCACCTTGCTCAGCTGTTGTTGTGTAACTTAATGCTGCCACCTGCTGTTGGCTTGCAGCGTCCGTGGCTCATACTGGCTCCCTTGGGAAAGGTGAAAAGCGATCGATATTTTTGTTCTACAAGTCAGACTAGATGCTACCTTACATATTTGAGTCCTTGTTCCTCAGGTTACACTTAGCAGTTGGAAACTAAAGGATGCGCCAACCTTGCAGAGTGAGCAGTAGAATGAACAGGAAGTATGAAGCGTGTGTCATCAAACTGCTGACTGCAGGAGCTGGACATGCTGACGCCTGTCTCTGTCTCTCTAATGGTGTGCCTTTGGCTCAGACTGAAACACTGCTGTCTACCCCACCAACCACAGCCGCAGCCCCTCCGATCCTAGCTCTAGCCAGCACCCTGGCCCCAGCCCTGGTCATGGTCGGGCCCCAGCCCTGGCCCCAGCCCTGGCCCCTACCCTGACCCTAGCCTTGACCCCAGCCCTGGCCCCAACCTTGGCCCCTGCTTGACCCTGGCACTGGCTCCAGCCCTGGCCATGGTCGGGCCCCAGCCCCAACCCTGGCCCCAGCCCTGGCCCCTGCTTTGGCCCCAACCCTGGTACTGGCTCCAGCCCTGGCTCCAGTCCTATTGAAGCTAACCCTAAACCTCTGTCACTAGCCCATCCTCCATCAGCACTCCCAGTGTTGGTGGACTCAGCAACCCACAACCCATAGCTCTGGCTCCACTGCTGGCCACATCCTGGAGCCAAGGACTTACGGCAGGTAGCACAGAGACGGCAGGTCAGACGTGATGTCATCCCTGTGTGTTCCTGGTTAGGTCAGAGGGTCCAGTTATCTGACTCCTGATCAGTGGTTTGGTCTATGTTTACCTCCTCCGGTGAAACACACACCACTGGAAGAACAAGGACTTGTACCAGACTAAAATGACATCATAGTGTGCCTCAGATGCATACACACACAGACATACACACACAGTGGAGTGTACACACACACACACACAGTGGAGTGTACACACACACACACACACACACAGTGGAGTGTACACATACACACACAGTGGAGTGTACACATACACACACACATACACAGTGGAGTGTACCACTGTGTCTTGAGCGCCTGTTATCGTCTGTCTGTCCATGACATCAGAGTCACGTGTGGGTTATTTCAGCTTGAGTTGCCTGGTTAAAATTAGGTCATGTCAGATTGACAAATCAAGAGAAAATGGCCAGCATGCACAACACAACACGCTCCCAGAACATTACCCTCACAACAATAGTCGCCCTGTTAGATGTTTTAAAAAGCTTTTTTTTTTGTTTTGAAAGGATGTATTGTTAGTCAGTCTAAAGAGACAAGACCCCCTGCAGGTGTTTGGCAGTGTGATTACAATCTAACCAGACCCTTTGTTCTAAATCCTCAACTCAGTCTCTGACATCACTTTGGTTCCAGTCTTCTACACTCTATCTCCTGTCCTCCATCCCTCCCCTCTCTCTCCCTCTCTCCTTGTCTCCTCCTTGTGGTTACCCGTTCCATCCCTCCCTCTCCTCCTTCTCCTCCTCCTCCTCCTCCTCTCTGGGTAAGTGGTGGTGGTGGAGCTGGCTGGCTGACTGGCTGACTAGCTGGCTGGCTGACTGGCTGACCAGCTGGCTGTCTGACTGTCTGTCTGTCTGACTGTCTGTCTGTCTGGCTGACTCGCTGGCTGGCTGGCTGTCTGGCTGTCTGGCTGGTTGGTGCCAGGTAAACCCGCAGACATGACTAACAGGGCTGGGATTGAGTCATACACTCAAACATGAGGCGTCGCTGTGTGGCCACTGATGATACACACAAACACACATATACAGTAAGAACACAGATCACGTACATGATGAAAAAAAGAGATGACGTGTACACTAAGTACACAGAGCTTGTACAGGATGAAAAAAATGCTGTATTAAGTTAAAGGATAGTTTGTTTGTTTGTTTGTGTTTGATAGTAGATTGTTTGACAACAACATTTTGGAATGCCTTGTTTTTAATGTGTTTCATGTTTTAAAAATAATGGTTTGCATGAGTTGGTGTGTGTCTACGTGGGTGTTGATGGTTTCCATGACTTCCTCTCTCTCCTTGTCCCTGTGTTGACCTTGGAGGCAAAACTGTAACGCAGGTGAAATATGAACCACAGCATCCTCTGGTCTGGGATGCAGGGCTGCAGGGCTGCAGGGCTGCAGGGCTGCAGGGCTGCTGGGGCAAACACACATTCAGCTGGACTAGGCCTGGTCTCATCTGCTCAGCAAGACCATGCCTAGAGTATGTACACACACACACACACACACACACACACACACTGAAACACATCCACACGGACGAGCACACACACACACACACACACACACACACACACACACACTGAAACACATCCACACAGACGAGCACACACACACACACCTCCACTATTCTGCAAAGCACATTTATTATGCATGTGAGAGTAATGTGAGGTGTCTCCGTTTTAATGCCTGCTAATGGCTGTTTGAGTTACTGCTGCCAGCTGTGAATAAATCATATAGTCTATACACAGCCAATAAGTGCCTTGGCCAAACAGATCGAGCATCGTGTGTGTGTGTGTCCGTCAACGTAGGCTTCAGCAACGTGTAACCCCACTTGCAGGGAGAGCCCCTGATGCATTTCAAACACACCCCGCAATGTAAAACAGGAGTGAAGAAGCAGTGTTGCCGCAGTGAAACGCTCGGAACGACAGTGTGCAGAAGAACAAGGAAGCCCTTGAGATGTATGCATCCTGACCTAAGAGACTTCCTGCTTTCTGAGGTACATCCCAGAATAAGCCTGCGATGGGCGGGGCCAGAGGCATCTCCCGCCAGGCGGGCTAAGCCAGCCCGGGTCGGGAGCTAATTGATCGCTGAGTACGCGGGTATTGACAACAGGATGGGTTTTCAGGAAGTGACCTTGCTTGGCCCAGACGAGCCCCTTGGCCAAAGTGGAGTTGTGTTTCGCGATAGAGCACCTCGCTGGCTCTGCGCTCCACTGCAGTGACACAAGAAACCTTGTTTACAGACGGGCTAAGCTCTATCCTTCAGGCAGGGGACAAAGGAAGATGCAGTCATTCAGACATTATCACATGATAGCGTGCATCAAATTTGCAGTGATAGAAAGATTGAGTTACACTGAATAAGATAGATGTTGGTTAACGTGCTATTTCAAGGTCAGATTATGGTGACACAACAAACTCCACAGATGTTTCTTGTGTTGCCCTATTTAGAAGCATGTAAACTGCCTGTAGACAGAGAATAGGTCTTCAGTCAGCTCAGTCGTCTTGAATCTATACTTTAGTCAATTAGGGATGATGAGTAAACTGCAAAGCTAAGCTTAGCTCCACACGCAACTACTGACATCGAACACCAAATTAACATCCCACAGCTCCCTCTAGTGGTCGTCTGAAGTATCACACCGAGGCTGGGAAATGATCCTTGCCTCCTTTCCTGTTACTCCGCCTCCTTCGCACATGATTGGTGGAGACCAGGGTACAGTGGTGTCACCGAGCCAATCCGCTCGTTCTGCCTCCTGTTAACAGGGCTTCTATTCTGAGCGTCCTTCCACTTGCCTATGTGCTATTGTTATTTATAGAATCCCTAAGATCCAGAAACTAGTACAGGAGGGGGGACCCAGGGGGGACGGCCGGGGCGTGGAGCGAAGGGGAAAGGGGGGCGGCTGAGAGGAGATGAGAAGACTGTCAAGCACTGCCATCCAATCAATTCTGCTCATGCTGTTTTTAGGAGGAGCAACAGAGAGAGCAGAAAAAGACGAGGAAAACCAGTCTGTGAAAGGGCCAAACAACTATAAAGAACTATGTGTCATTGAGCAGGCACTAGCAGTGCCACATGATCTACACGACACGCGAACTAGAATTATTAGCCCTCTACTTTGCAGTCTAGTCCAATACCCCTCGACCACAGAGCTTATAACACTATATACTCTCACTTTTCTATGATTCTCTCCTTGCAAAGTGACTCCTCAGTTTGGCTCGTGTTGCCGCTCACATGATCTAGAAGAGAAGGAAGATGGTAAAGCTGTAGGCTGGTCATGACAGCAGGAAGGAGATTCACGTCTACCAAGATCATCTAGATGACTAACTCTCAGTCTAAACCATCTCCACATACACACTCAATTACTCCCAAAGCCAAAGTT
>BROE01000003.1:19138952-19146452 GCA_036571765.1 Plecoglossus altivelis
GGCTGAGGGAGATGAGAAGACTGTGGCAAGACTGCCATCATCAATGTTCTGCTCTGCTGGTCTTTTAGGAGGAGAGACAGAGAGAGAGAAAAAGAGAGACCAGTCTTTCTGATAAGGCAAAAATATAAGAACTATGTGTTCATTGAGCAGGCACTAGCAGTGCCACATGATCTACACGACGCGAATAGGAGATTATAGCCTCTTATTTTGCAGTCTAGTCCAATACTCGACCACAGAGCTTTACCTATTTACTCTCATTTCTATTGATTCTCTCCTTGCCAAGTGACTCCTAGTTTGTCTCGTGTTGGGCTGACATGATCTAGGAAGAGAAGGAGATGGTAAAGTGTAGCTGGGTCATGAAAGCAGGGAGAGGAGATTCACGTCTACCCAAGATGCATCTGATGACGTACTCTCGTCTAAACAGTGCTCACATACAACGTCAGATACTCCAAAGCAAGTTGGTTTCGAATAGCAAAGGTTTGCATTTCCCCCCAGAGAGATTAT
Source organism: Plecoglossus altivelis (assembly GCA_036571765.1). NCBI lineage: Eukaryota > Metazoa > Chordata > Actinopteri > Osmeriformes > Plecoglossidae > Plecoglossus > Plecoglossus altivelis. The sequence continues at coordinate 19,139,457 of BROE01000003.1, forward strand.
GGAAATATAAAGGGTGTGAAAGGGTTTCCTTCTCCTTGTCGGGGTTCTAATTCAATTTGATTCAAATAATTTGTAGGAATTTAAAGTAGATACTTGTGTTGGTTCTGCAGTCCAACCACTTGTGCAACTATCAAATACCCTGTACGTTTATCATTTTGTCTGCAGTCAAATTGATCGGAATAGGCAAATCTTCACATCTACTGGATCTGCGAGCTTTCGTTTTAGCCAAACACCATTTGATTATGAAAAATATGAATGGAGCTCGTTTGGTAGACAAAAATGTACGTCAAAATGCCTTCCTAGATGGTAACGATAGATGACCTCGATGATCAGTCCATTCTTCTTCAACTACATATCCCATCGGTATAACTCATCTCCGTGTGACGTCGCATATCCGCGAACGAACACGGGAGGGGAGCAGCGTCGGATCTGTGTTTACTTCCGGATTTCGTTCGTAGCACAAGAAGCGCTAGCAGCTGGAGATCGCAGTAGCGGAGCAAAGGGGTCCCTGACAGAGTGCAGATGAAATAGATAAAGGAGCGCTATCACATCGCTGTACATTATTTCAGCCCCACAATCCAAATAGTATTTGGTGTGCCAACTCACAAGGGCGGCAGAGCGAAAACACGGGATACCTCAGACCGGAAAGTGGACCGTTGTCGGACTCCGCTGTCCTCGTCTTCTCTTCTTCGATCTCAAAGTCACTCAATACTGAGCTCGTCTCGCTAGCAATCGGTGAAGCACCTGCGATCCAACCGTAGTGCATGCTCGAGCTATAAGAAGCTCCGGTTCAAAACCGCGACATCCTTGATTGTTTTTTTAATTATTTTTTTGGTACATTTGACAAGCGTGTTTACCAAGAAAAGGGAGAGACCAATCCGGGGAGCGACAGGATTTGGGGCCAGGCGGGGAAGCAAGGGGTGGCTGGATAAAGCAGGGTCGACTCCAGCCGTTGGCGGATCTGTCCCTAGCGACACACATCAAGATGGACTGGTTAATGGGGTAAGTAGATCTACCGTTAGCCAACAGTATGTTCAATCTGTGAGACTGTCACATTCCTAATACAAACTGGTACGTAGCAATTCAGCTATAATTTCCCAAACAGTAGGACCCCCTGGTTGTTAGCTAACATAGCACATTTAGCATTAGCTTAGCGTTATCAACGTGACACACACACCAAGCAAGCTGTGTGACAGCTAATGATTAGATATGGTATCAGTGTTGACAAAACGCTATCGATCATACTGTCAAATTGTGTTTGACTGATAATCTCGATACGGAGATTAGTCAATCTTTTAGCTATAAGATAACTTGCTAACCGACTGGCATTAGTAGAGCATCGTTTGTGTCTTGTCAAATACCCTGCTACCTTGCTAGAGATAGCCTACCTTGCTAGAGATAGCCTACCTTGCTAGAGAAAGCCTACCTTGCTAGAGATAGCCTACCTTGCTAGAGATAGCCTACCTTGCTAGAGATAGCCTACCTTGCTAGAGATAGCCTACCTAACCATCCTATTTGTACACTACCCGTCACAGTCACAGTATTTGTGGCACCGTGAACCGAAACGGGAAGGTGATATTAGGAGCATCCGTGGCCTGCTGTGGTGAAGACTGCGCCCACATTAGGTCGCGGAGCTCAGATCTAGCCAACTATTTTAGGTGCTGACTGTAAGTCTGATTTAGCATGGTGGCTGTCCTATATGAAATGTTGAACTGGTCCTATAGGAACCTTGCTAACTGGCTGTAGCAGTTAGCATGCCATGTTAGTTGTGTAGCTAAGCTATTTCTTTCAGAAGGTCTCTTTACTTACTGTACCTGTATGCTAGCAAGGCTACAACACGGAAGCTGATGGTGGAACCATTTTCCATTTGAATGAATCGTTGGGATAGTTAGGCTAGCTAATGCAGCTGTCTCTATCTCTATCTATCTCCACCCTGGCTAACTGCTCGCTACTGTCATGTTAGCCAGATAGTTAAGGTGCTAGCTAGCCTAACCGATGGACTGAATGGTTTAGCTGCAACTTGAAAGGCCCTGCGACTGAACTTGTGTCTATGACAGTTCCTTACCTACAGTGTGTCTGCTTGTATATGACAAGGCTGACAGCCTAATACTGGCTACACCCGTGGGACATTTTAGTTTGACCAAAGTCAAAAGATATTCCCAAGTTGATCTTGACAGCTTCGTTTTTCTAAGGCTGTGTGGTTGAACTCCATGTGATGTGGAGCAACATGCTAGCAGGAGATAGTATTATCACATTCATTCGTTTATCAAGCTGTTGACCTGCCGCTTCATTTCTGGGTGTACGTTCGTATTTAAAGTCACCGTTCTAAAGATAATTCGCTAGCCATCTACAAACGCCTTTAACCGTTTGCAATACCAACAGTTATCAATACAGAATATTTCATCGGATTTATTTTGACTTAAAGATTTTATACTCGATATTGTAAGAAGGTGTGACCGTTAAAGACAGTCCTCTTCCATTTCCGCATAGAACAAGGATGCGATGTGTCAGTCTTAAACTTGGATTCCAAACATTTCATTGTAAACTCGTTTAGATATAACTGACTACAATTAGATAACAGTAAGCTGAGAGGTAAAAAAAACCTGTCTTGGGGCAGGAGAACGATACGGAACCAGACAACGAACTACTCTCATAACAAATCAGACAACATGAGAGCTGTCATCGCCACCGCGTGAACAAGATGCCACAGAATGTCGCGAGAGAGGGATGAAAGAAAAACCAATCAATCAGTAGCTGTTGGTGGAAGCTGTCCGTCATGGATACCAGTTTGACAGTATCCCTGCTGTTATCTCTCAGGAAGAATGCCACTCTGGAGTACACCTCCCAGCTAGCCAGCCTCCACCCTTACTCTGCTCCCTGCCTCAGACTGCTGCCTCTACTGCCTCCATCTCTGCTCCCTGCTTCACAGCTCTGCCTCTACTGCCTTCATCTCTGCTCTCTGCCTCACAGTGCTGCCTCTACTGCCTTCATCTCTGCTCTCTGCCTCGCAGCTCTGCCTCTACTGCCTTCATCTCTGCTCCCTGTCTCAGAGTGCTGCCTCTACTGCCTTCATCTCTGCTCTCTGCCTCACAGTGCTGCCTCTACTGCCTTCATCTCTGCTCTGTGCCTCACAGTGCTGCCTCTACTGCCTCTACTGCCTTCATCTCTGCTCTCTGTCTCACAGTGCTGCCTCTACTGCCTCCACCCTTACTCTGCTCCCTGCCTCAGACCTGCTGCCTCTACTGCCTCCATCTCTGCTCTCTGCCTCTACTGGCTTCATCTCTGCTCTCTGCCTCACAGCTCTGCCTCTACTGGCTTCATCTCTGCTCTCTGCCTCAGACCTGCTGCCTCTACTGCCTCCATCTCTGCTCCCTGCCTCACCGCTCTGCCTCTACTGCCTTCATCTCTGCTCTCTGCCTCACAGCTCTGCCTCTACTGCCTCCACCCTTACTCTGCTCCCTGCCTCAGACCTGCTGCCTCTACTGCCTCCATCTCTGCTCCCTGCCTCACAGCTCTGCCTCTACTGCCTCCATCTCTGCTCTCTGCCTCACAGTGCTGCCTCTACTGCCTCTACTGCCCTCATCTCTGCTGTCCGCCCTCACAGTGCTGCCCCGAATCTTAATCTGTCAGTCACAGAGCCTCTATCCGGGATGGCAAGACACACCTTGAAGCATTTCACACATCACTCTGACTCACTCATGTTCAAACACTTTGGTCCAAGTAAGGTTAGAGACATGAGATGATGTCACACCTCTGCGCTTGTTTATTGTGGGAATTCCAAATAGACATGCCCACACACACAAACAAACTGTATCAGGCTGTTTATATTGTCCTTAATTACACCATAATCACATACACTAAACACAACTGTGTGTATGAAAGAGATGACTGGTCTTAATGGGCAAGGTTTAAGTGAGGATGTGTTTGCATAACAATTTACTTGTCTTTCCTCACTCCCCTGCACTTGCTATGGCTATGATCCTGGTGCTATGGTTAGCCACAGCTGTGCCTGTCTGGGTACACTGCATGCTAAACAATGACGTTGGCACTCATTAGCTGTCTTATTCGTTTGTTCACTTCCAAAATAGCCCCTTGGCACACACACACACACACACACACACACACACACACACACACACACACACTGTCGCTCTCTCCTCCCTGATGGAGGGTGACGTTTGCGTGCTTGGCTGCTGTCGATGCAGGGCAGCTCAGCCATACAGAGCAGGGAGAGAGTGCCAGACCCAGCAGGCCATGCAGAGCCTAGGGGGCTAGTTGGGGCTGTTAGCTAGCAAGACCCATGGTTAGTGGGGCTGGCCAGGGCTGTGTTAGCTAGCAGGACCCATGGTTAGTGATGCTGGCCAGGGCTGTGTTAGCTAGCAGGACCCATGGTTAGTGATGCTGGCCAAGGCTGTTAGCTAGCAGGACCCATGGTTAGTGATGCTTTCAGGGCTGTGTTAGCTAGTAGGACCCATGGTTAGTGGGGCTGGCCAGGGCTGTGTTAGCTAGCAGGACCCATGGTTAGTGATGCTTTCAGGGCTGTGTTAGCTAGCAGGACCCATGGTTAGTGGGGCTGGCCAGGGCTGTGTTAGCTAGCAGGACCCATGGTTAGTGGGGCTGGCCAGGGCTGTTAGCTAGCAGGACCCATGGTTAGTGATGCTTTCAGGGCTGTGTTAGCTAGCAGGACCCATGGTTAGTGATGCTTGGCCAGGGCTGTGTTAGCTAGCAGGACCCATGGTTAGTGGGGCTTTCAGGGTATGTTAGCTAGCAGGACCCATGGTTAGTGATGCTTGGCCAGGGCTGTGTTAGCTAGCAGGACCCATGGCTAGTGGGGCTGGCCAGGGCTGTGTTAGCTAGCAGGACCCATGGCTACTGATGCTGGCCAGGGCTGTGTTAGCGAGCAGGACCCATGGCTACTGATGCTTTCAGGGGTATGTTAGCTAGCAGGACCCATGGTTAGTGGAGCTGGCCAGGGCTGTGTTAGCTAGCAGGACCCATGGTTAGTGGGGCTTCCAGGGTATGTTAGCTAGCAGGACCCATGGTTAGTGGGGCTTCCAGGGTATGTTAGCTAGCAGTCCAAAACTGGAAAGGACTGGTTATGGTTAGGCTGATTTAAAGGAATCTAAGGACCCATCCACAGTTTCAGCCTACTTCTTTCATCGGTGCTGTTCCAGTCGTGAGTGTTTAAGGACTGCATCATCGAAGGAAGTGCTGAGAAAGGATAAGAGTGAAGTGCGTCTAATTCAGGAAGGAATTCAGTCTTAAACAAGAAGCCATCCTTCAGCGAGCACTTCAAGGCGGCAGGACAGAGGGAAGAGCTGGAAAAGGAGAAGAGAGGAGAGCGTCTAATTCAGGAAAGAGTTCTAAACATTCAGAGTCCATCCTCTCTCTCCCTGAGTCAGGCTGCTTTTAGCAGCTTGTCCTGTCACTGTCAGCCCAGTCTCTGCTGGTAGCATGAGTGCTCATTAGAACTGGCCTGCTAATTTGGGGATACAGAGGCAGTCAGTCTTCTCGTGCCAAAGCAGAAGAGGCTTGGGGGCTGTGGATGACAGCAACCCCACGGGCTGAGGCTGGATGACAGCAACCTCGTGGGCTGAGGCTGGAGGATTGCAACCTCGTGGGCTGAGGCTGGAGGATTGCAACCTCGTGGGCTGAGGCTGGAGGACTGCCTCACATCCCCCCCCCCCCTTCCTCCCTGCTGCTCTGAGCTGTCTTCAGAGAATCAGACTGAGCACCATATAAGTCCAGCTGTCAGAGTTAATAGGTCAACAATTTGGACGATGACCTCAGCTGTCATAGAAGGATGACGCCACTTTGTGAGGTGGACCCAGCCTGGACCACCTGACTCCGGACTGACAGAGAGACTGGGCCTGGGTCTGTGGTTCCCCAGGGCAGAGCTGATGGTTCTGTGGTTCCCCAGGGCAGAGCTTGTGGTTCTGTGGTTCCTCAGCACAGAACTTGTGGTTCTGTGGTTCCCCAGGGCAGAGCTGATGGTTCTGTGGTTCCCCAGGGCAGAGCTTGTGAGTTAAACAGATCTTGCTGAGCAAGTGTGTTTATGTACCACACAACACTGCTCAGGTTATCTTGGGATAAAGCAGGTAAATAGACTGGGTGGAGACACAGCCATGAATAAACACTCAACTATCTCTTGACTCACTTTATCTCCCCCCCTTCACTCTCACTCTCTCTCTCGCTCTCACTCTCTGTCTCTGTCTCTCTGTCTCTCGCTCTCTCTACCTTTTGCTCTCTCTCCCTCTCGCTCTCTCTGTCTCTCACTCTCTCTGTCTCTCGCTCTCTCTACCTTTTGCTCTCTCTCCCTCTCGCTCTCTCTCCTTCTCACTCTCTCTCTCTCTCTCTCCCTCCCTCTCGCTCGCTCTCTCTCTCTCTCTCTCTCTCTCTCTCTCTCTCTCTCTCTCTCTCTCTCTCTTAAGCAGGCCTGCAAATGAAAGAAATAGCATAATGACTTTGCATTTCAGCTCTGTACTTTCCATGAAGCAGTTGGGAGTCAGACTGTTACAGTTCCTGTCGCATGTCTGTGTGTGTGTGGAGACCAGAGGTGTATCAAACATTGCTTTAGAGCAGGGGTCTCCAATCCTGGTCCTCGAGGGCCGCTGTCCTGAAGGTTTTAGATGTTTCCCTGCTCCAGCACACCTGACTCTAATAAAGGGTCGTTATGAAGCTTCCACAGAGCTCGGTAATGGCTCATTCATTAGAATCAGGTGTTCTGGAGGAGGGAAACGTCTAAAACCTTGAGGACAGCGGCCCTCGAGGACCAGGATTGGAGACCCCTGCTTTAGAGATTTGCCCCTTTTTTGCAGCTTGTTTGCGTGCATGGTCTTTAAAATGCCCTAGGGCGACACAGGCAGGGTGTGTGGTGCAACCTAACACCAGTCTACCAGATCAGCTGTCAGAAGACTCAACCTAACGTGATGTCTGTGGCAGTCTGGAAACAGACCTGGTCCTGGACAACTGAAGCATAGCTGTTAGTCTGTTAGT
>BROE01000003.1:19148952-19154181 GCA_036571765.1 Plecoglossus altivelis
GCTACAGGGAGGAACACATGGAGGAATGGAGAGAACATATCACTCTACACTCGCTCTGTGGGATCGAAGCCCTGTGATGTCTGGAGAGGACAGGGGGAGAGGACAGGGGGAGGACGGGGGGAGGACAGGGGAGAGGACAGGGGGAGAGGGCAGGGGGAGAGGGCAGGGGGGAGAGGGCAGGGGTGAGGAATGGGGGTGAGGACGAGGGAGAGGAGGAGAGGATAGGGGGAGGAGTGGATTATGGGGGAGAGAAGGAGAAGACAGGAGAGGAGGGTGGACAGGGGTAGGGGAGGACAGGGCAAAACATTTGAATGATAGTTTCACTACTTAACTGTAAAATATGGCCTTTCAACCAACACTGGCCTTTTCATTTACTGTTAAGCAGGATGGCCGCCAGGTCATAGCTAATATCTAGTGAGAGACAAACAAATAGGTGCTAACAGTTAGTGGGTAATAGCTAGAACGAACAACTAGGTGCTAACAGCTAGTGGGTAATAGCTAGTAACCAATAACTAGATGCTAACAGCTAGTGACAAATAGCTAGTAACTAACAACTAGGTGCTAACAGCTAGTGGCTAATAGCTAGTTACCAATAACTAGATGCTAACAGCTAGTGGGTAATAGCTAGTAACCAATAACTAGATGCTAACAGCTAGTGGCTAATGGATAACTAAACCTGGTTGACTCCCACAGCGAGCTGTTAGCTAGCAGGGTACTGGCAGAACATAGTGGTAGAAGGGGGCCCTTCGTAGACAGAGGCGGTGGAGGGGAGATGGTCTGAGTGATTTATAGCCGACTGTCAGATGGTTAAATGAGGCTAAAGGGCCTGGTGAGCGGGGGGGAACGTAGCGAGGAAGGAAAAGAGGGCGAGATAGAGTGATAGAGATAGAGTGCTGCTGATGGAGGATAGATCAGGCTGATCAGGAGGACAGGATGAAGGCATTCATCTAGACTCTGACGTTCAGGGTCGTCCATTACTCCTCTGCCTCTCCCCACCCATCTCTCATCCTCTAGCCAACCCACAGCCCATCTCCTCTGTCCTCTCTCCACCTATCTCTCATCCTCTAGCCAACCCACAGCCCATCTCCTCTGTCCTCTCTCGGAGTCGATCTCTCCTCCTCTCCTCACGTGCTCCGTTCAGTTTATCGGTGTGTGTTTAATTAGAGTTGAGTGGGTTTGGTTTAGTCCAGGAGCGAGCAGATGAGAAACACTCTCTTTCAGCGTTGACTGTTTTCGTTGTCTGTCTGTGGTTGGAATCTTATCCGCTGAGACCAGCCATGCAGGATGAGGCTGTTTGTCATTGTGTTTCAGGCGTGTTTCAGGCGTGTTACGTGTCCTTACACACGCACCGCTGTGTGGTTAACATGTGTGGTGTGTCAGAGAGCAAGAGAGAGGGCAGGTATGTGAGACTTGATTGTTCCTGTGTGTGTGTGTGTGTGTGTGTATGTGTGTGTGTGTGTGTGTGTGTGTGTGTGTGTGTGTGTGTGTGTGTGTATAGCATGTCTTTGTGTGCGTGTGCGTGTGGGTGTGTAGCATGTCTTTGTGTGTGTGTGGGTGTGTAGCATGTCTTTGTGTGTGTGTGTGTGTGTGTGTGTGTGTGTGGGTCTCCCACCCAGTTCTGTCCTATTAGTCTTTCCTTCCGCCTCATTGTTCTGGGGGGTGTGGCCTACATCTGAGACAGGGGGAACCAGGAAGTCTTAGTCAGTGTTTACCTCCTCACAGGGGAAGGGAAGGCTGAGCTGCACAAACACAGGAAGTGCCGGTGCGTGTGTGAGAGAGACTGTGGGTGTGTGTGTGTGTGTGTGTGTGAGAGAGATGGTGTGTGTGTGTGTGTGAGAGAGAGAGTGTGTGTGTGTGTGTGTGTGTGTGTGTGTGTGTGTGTTCCATCCTCAGTCTGACAGACAGCTGTGTAAGTGGGCTGACTGTACAGGCCTGAGGAGGAGGAGGAGGAAGAGGAGAGAGCGACACATAGAAGCAAACGAGGAGAAAGACCCTAATACACCACTAATACACCACCACCACTCTTCTACCTGCTGATGACACACACACATGCTACACACACATGCTACACACACACACACACGCTACACACACACACATGCTACACACACATGCCACACATGCTACACACACACACACACACACATACACACACATGCTACACACGCACGCACACACACACACAAAGACATGCTACACACACACACTCTCTCTGTCTCTCTCTCTGTCTCTCTCTGTCACACACACACACACACCCACACACACGGGACAGGAACGCAGTCATTTGATATTTCTAGTGGGCCACCCGTGCTCATAGCCCCTGTCTTGCCCTCTAGTGTATTATCTGCTGTATTATATAGCTGGTAATTAGTCGCTACAGAGGCTTCGAGGGGAAATCAATGCTTGTCTTTGTTCTGCTGGCCTAATATACTGTGAGTGGCAGCCACAACTAACACTGGATTTACACCTCCAATAAAAGTCTGTGGTCGGGCAATACTCTCGTGTGTGTGTCTCTGTGTGTGTCTCTGTGTGTGTCTCTGTGTGTGTCTCTGTGTGTGTCTCTGTGTGTGTGTGTCTCGGTGTGTGTCTCGGTGTGTGTCTCGGTGTGTGTCACTGTGTGTGTGTGTCTCTGTGTGTGTGTGTCTCTGTGTGTGTGTGTCTCTGTGTGTGTGTCTCTGTGTGTGTGTGTCTCTGTGTGTGTGTGTCTCTGTGTGTGTCTCTGTGTGTGTCACGTAGCCTCTATAGCAGAACTGTTTTGTATGATATGGCATCTCGTCTGATCAGCTGGATCTGCAGGGTTTATAAAGAAGCAGAGATGACAGTCACTGTCAGATCTGGTCCTGAAGTAACTGGGCCCACAATGCAACTGGACATGGTAACATGGCTAGATGCACGCAGGTGTATAGACATGGGAGAACATGGCTGTAGTACCCAATGTTAACACACAGGGGCAGTAGAGTCTCAGTCAGCCTTTGTTGCAGAAAATAAACAAGTGCAGCAAACGTGTCGCTTTTTGGTCAAGCGTATCAATAATGAATACTCCTTTTCATGAAGAACAGAAATGAATTGGGTTATGTTTCCCTGAGGTGTTTAGTGCTGTGTGTCTGGGAAGGAGATTTGAAGGAGAACATGGGTAAGAATGGAGAGAGAGAGAGAGAGAGAGAGAGAGAGAGAGAGAGAGAGAGAGAGAGAGGGGGAGGGAGAGAGACATTGAGCTTGAAAGCAGATATTGCTGTTGTGTAACAGTGCTTTCCTTAGCTGAGGGCTGTGTGGGGTCTGAAATCTCACCCCTGTCACATGACCAGCAGTCCCAGCCCTCACCCCTGTCACATGACCAGCAGTCCCAGCCGTCACATGACCAACAGTCCCAGCCCTCACCCCTGTCACATGACCAGCAGTCCCAGCCCTCACCCCTGTCACATGACCAGCAGGCCCAGCCCTCACCCCTGTCACATGACCAGCAGTACCAGACATGTATCTTCATGTCTTCATTGTCAACATCCAGCCACATGCCCACAGTACAAGGCAGCATACTCTTACTTCCTCCCACTCTTCTTCTATGGTGGCCAAAGCGTCACTAGGCCTTTGTCTGCCTGGATCCTGTCAGACAGCAAACCAGCTTCAGGTGGGCGGGTAGGTGGGCGGACGGACAGACAGACAGACGGGTAGGCTGGCTGGCAGGCAGGCTGGCTGGGAGGCAGGCAGGCAGGCAGGCAGGCAGGGTGCTGGCTGGGAGGCAGGCTGGCTGGGAGGCAGGCAGGCAGGCAGGCAGGCAGGCAGGCAGGCAGGCAGGCAGGGTGCTGGCTGGCTGGCTGGGAGGCAGATAGACAGATGGGTGGGTGGGTAGGTAGGTAGGCAGGAGGTTCCCTCCCTCTCAGAACCAGAACTGTAGTTACTCCTGATGAACAACAGGGGGAGCCAGAGCAGTGCATCTCCAGTTTTCCTGCCAGTCTGTCTGCCAGGCAAGAGCTGCTCATGCAGGGAAGGGAACTTTAGCAGAGTACCAGGTAGGCAAGCACAATTTCCTGAAGACGTATCACAGTGTGGATTGAATTGCATGCAATTTCCTGCCCAAGAGTGGAATTTTTCAAAAGAATCACCAGATAATTGCAGTGCACGTGAGTGCGACGCGACCCAGTCTAACGTCCCCCCAGCACCCTCCTCAGCATCCACATGTGCCTCAGAGCTTGTGGAAAGACACGAGACGACTTGCCAATATTAGTAGTGTAACAGGAGCGGCCATTTTGGCCCCAGCCCAGTTTCTATGGTGTTATTTTTCCTCTGGAGACATGAGCAGCAGCTATATAAGATGAGTTATGGCTGCCTTCTCTTTAGGGTAGCTCAAGCTGGAAGTTGAACATACAGCTATGGCGTCTGTATGTCTGTCACTCTGTCTGCCTGCCTGCCTTCCTGTCTGTCTCTCTGTCTGTCTGCCTGCCTGCCTTCCTGTCTTCCTGTCTGCCTGCCTGTCTGTCTGTCTGTCTGCCTTCCTATCTGTCTGCCTGTCTGCCTGCCTGCCTTCCTCTCTGCCTGCCTGCCTGCCTGCCTGCCTGCCTGCCTGCCTGCCTGCCTGCCTGCCTGCCTGCCTGCCTGCCTGTCTGTCTGTCTGTCTGTCTGTCTGTCTGTCTGCCTGCTGGCTCTTTCATTCCCAGCCCCTGCCATGGCCCCTGCTGAGGTCTGTGTGTGCATGTCTGTGTGCATGCCAGGGCTACATGGTCCAGTCCAACAGCAGTGCTTATTTCTTCAGGGTTGCTGTTGTCACAGATTGGCAGTGTTTTCCTCAGCATCACTAAGCAGAACTGGCGCACGGTTAAATTCTGTGGAAAATCACTCTGGAAGCTTCTTTCACCTATAAAACCCAAGAACGCTCTCCGGGACAGGAACAGGGAAAGACAGAGGAGGGGGGAGGAAGGGGGGAGGCAGGCTATGAGGGGACATGAGAGACAGGAATAGGGGGAGACAGGGGGGAGACAGGCTCTGAGGGGACACGAGAGACAGGAACAGGGGGAGACAGAGCAGGGTGAGAGAGACGGAGAACAGAGCTCAGGTTAGGTCTAGGTTCTTGAATGGTGTCTTAAACTGTAAAAGAAAATACACTTTTCTCCCTGCTACTGGTGATGACAAGGGTTGAAAATATGGTGTTGGTCGTCACGGCAATTGTCGTCATAGCGAAGAGGGTAGAGGAAGCAGGGAACTGAGGTGTGGATGTGGCGGGGAAGACAGGGGGGG
>BROE01000003.1:19163932-19206432 GCA_036571765.1 Plecoglossus altivelis
TTGCACAGTTACCAATAAGCTAACAGTTAAGCATGGCGTATACATGGGTTGCCAGTTTAACCAAGCTTAACCACCTGGTTAGCTGAGACCGAAAGACTAACAGGGTGTGCAGGTTTTTCCAAGCTAACAGTATAGCTGCCTAAGGTGTGCCCAGATCTTACCAAGGCTAACCAGTTGAGTTTAGCGTGCAACAGGACAGTAAACAGTTAGCTTGGGCTAAATAGGAATGCAGGGTTTATCAGAGCTATCAAAATAGCCCTGCCTACGCTCAGAGGGCTACAGTTTTACCCGAGCTTAGGAAAAAAAAAGTTGTCCTCGGCATAACCTATCCATAGTTCAGTACATAGTTAGCACTCAGTAGCCTGGCTATCCAAACTCCAGTATACATCGCTTGCTTCTGCAATAGAGGTGGAGGTTTGTCAACTTCTGACTGTTGTGTTGTGGTCTCCCCTAGTTCAGGCTTAGCTGCAGTATCATTCTAAATATAGCCTAGGTCCTTCAGGAGGCAGTGTTTTTGATTGAGTATGGTTTTGAGACACGGTTAAAAATTGTGATCATCACACACACACACAACACACACACAACACACACACACACACACACACACACAACAGCTACTGTTGTGTTAGATTAAAGCGCTGCGCTCTTTGATTCAGAGCTGTTTGGACATTTTCCCTTAGCATGGAGAACAACTTTCTGTGTTAACCATGTGTCAAAAGGTATCCGTGTGAGTGCCAAGCGCATAGTGTGCGTGCGTAGTGCATGTGTGTGTTGTTGTCTGCGTGTTGCATTTGTACATGCAGACCGCCAGCCAATCGTTGAAAAACCACAGACTATCTGTTTATGAAGCCTCACGTCCCTTAAAGGGACTTTCAACCCGAGTCCTGTGATTAGGTTGCAGAGAGTAAGAAAGCCTCTGACCAACTCCAGACAAAGACAGCACTCCCAGGCTGAAAGGAAACATGGCCAGCAATCGTTTCTGCACAATCGAAAAGAAGAGAGTGAACAAACAAAGCCCAGAAGCAACAAGTGGGAACACAAGACCGTAGGGAACCAGAAACAACAGGATACCCAACGGACAGATGACAAACCGATGGAACCCAAGGCCCTAATGCAGGAAAAAACTCTGAAGGTCAGAGAGCGACGATAGAGCGTGTAGAAGGGTTTAGACACAGACGAGGAACCAAAGGACACGAGAGAAACAAACACGAGGTGAGCGAGAGGAGACACTGGGACACCTCAGCCCAGAAGGCATGGTGAAGACCGACAGATACCAACTAGACGCTGCAAGATACAAGCAAGAAGACACAACGAGACAAATCAAACAAAAAAAACCAACACCCTGCAGAAAGAACTATGATACTGCAGAGATGCTGGTGAGGGGGGTGCAGGAGTAGGGATGGGAGAGGGAGGGAGAACGACCAAAAGAGAGACAAGAGAGAGAAAAACAGAGAGAGAGAAGGAGGAGAGGGGGAAGGAGGAGGGGGGAGGGGGTGGTGGGGGGATGGGAGAGGGGGGGTTGTTGTGTGGGGTGGGGGGTGGGGGAGAGGAGAGAGGGATAGGGTGGGAAAGGGAGAGAGTCTGGGTGAAGTAGGGGAGGGGTTGTGGAGGGAGGGGTGGAGGAAGGAGGGAGGGTGGGTGGAGTACGGGGAGCGAGTGAGGGGAGTGGGGGGAGTAGGGGGGAGGAGGGAGTGGGTGGGTGAGTAGGGGGAGGGAGGGTGGTGGGGAGGAGGGGCGAGGTTACAGTAGTAGTTGTGACAACTTGAGAGGTAGTTCTGTGGCGAGTTCCCACTGTTTGTCTGTAGACAAGACTCTAATCAGATTGGCCTTCATCTGACTTTGACAGAGTCTGTTCTTTTCCCTGTGTGTTTGTGAGGAGAAACCAGGCAAGCCATGTCATCTTGGTGTTCTGGAAAAGCCCAGATACCAGTGAGGCGTGTCACACCCCTGACCAGGCTGTAGTGGACGTCTGTGACACACCTGGCAAGCCCTGGCTGGCTGGCAAGGGCAGGTGATAACCTGGTGAAAGGTGTGTGTGTGTGTGTGTGTGTGTGTGTGTGTGTGGCTGGTGTGTGTGTGTGTAGGTGCTGTGTGTGTGTGGTGGTGAGTGTGTGTGTGTGTTTGTTTGGTGTTTGTGATGGTGTTGTGTGTGTGTGTGTGTGTGTGTGTGTGTGTGTGTGTGTGTGTGTGTGTGTGTGTGTGTGATAGTAAGTCCCGTGTGATTGGTCAGTTGGGGTCAGCTCAGATGATTGGACTGCTGACTGTTCTCTCTGTTTCCACAGCTGTAGACTGCAAACTGTTCAGAGCAGGCCATTTACGTAACTCTGATCCACCCAGGTGTGTGTGTGTGTAGCTGTGTGTGTGTGTGTGTGTGTGTGTGTGTCTCTCTGGCTGCTGGCTCAGGAGATGAAGAAGGAAACAGCCTTGAGGTAACCTTACCTCTGCTTTTAGTTCTGCCTTGTCAGCGTGTTCGCCTTCATAAAGACGCTCTTAGCCTTTTGACACTAATGCAGCTCGATAATTCAGCGGCATCCCAGCAGCGGAGTGGAAGTGAAAGAGAGTTTTGAACAGAAGTGATATTTTGGAGATCTCTTCTGGTAGTCTGCGTGTGGTTGTGTACGTGTCAGGGGAAGTAAGGGCAGTGTACAGTATTACTCTAGGGACAACTGGAGTGCCAACATTACCACCACCAACCCACCCCACATCCTCCTCCTCCTCCTCCTCCTCCTCCTCCTGCCCTCTGGAGAACAAGGGGCCTGCTTCAGGGGAGACAGGAAGTGCCTGGGCGCCTCACTTCCTGTTTATGGAGTTTGTCTCAGGCGAGGGGTGAAAGAAGGGGGTGAGGGAAAGAGAACGACGATTGTAGACGGTCCTTGAGTTATTTCTCTGAGTTATTTCTCTCTTCGATCACTTTCACGTTCTCTTTATCCGTCACTCCCTACCTCTTTCTCTACCTCCATCACTCCTCTCTCTCTACCTCTCTCTACCTCCCTCTATCCTCTCTCTCTCTACCTGTATCTCTCTACCTCTCTCTATCCTCTCTCTCTCTACCTCCCTCTATCCTCTCTCTCTCTACCTGTCTCTCTCTACCTCTCCCTACCTGCCTCTCTCTCTATGTCCCTCTCTCTACCTCCCTCTCTCCTCTACCTCTCTCTCTACCTCTTTCTCTACCCCTCTCTCCTCTACTCTCTCTCTCTCTCCTCTACCTCCCTCTCTCCTCTACTCTCTCTCTCTCTCCCTCTCTCTCTCTCCCTCCTCTACCTCTCTCTCTCTCTCTCCTCTACCTCTCTCTCTCCTCTACCTCTCTCTCTCTCCTCTACCTCCCTCTCTCTCTCTCTCTCTCTCTCTCTCTCTCTGTGTCTCTGTCTCAGGGCTGCATTGCTTGGTAATTGCTTTGGTGCTGCAGTGCGCTTGGCAGTCTTGCCCCCTCGTTTGTTTCCATTATCGGCCATCTGACGTGGCTGCCGCAGTTACCCAGGGTGGAGGGAACGAGGGTGGAGGAAACGAGGGTGGAGGGAACGAGGGTGGAGGGAACGAGGGTGGAGGGAACGAGGGTGGAGGGAACGAGGGTGGAGGAAACGAGGTTGGAGGAAACGAGGGTGGAGGGGAACGAGGGTGGAGGGGAACGAGGGTGGAGGGAACGAGGGTGGAGGAAACGAGGGTGGAGGGAACGAGGGTGGAGGGAACGAGGGTGGAGGAAGCGCTGCAGTTACCCAGGGTGGAGAGAAGAATAGACAATAATGCTTGGAGGAAAAGGAAAGTTTACTCCCAGGAAGTGGATGTGCTTGATCTCTACCCAGTCCCCCTCCCCCACAACCTCTCGTTCACCCTCACATCATCTTAAGGTTCTCTGGGACTCTCACACTTTCTTAGCTGCAGGGAGGGAGGGAGGGAGGATGGGAGGGAGGGAGGGAGGGCAGGAGGGAGGGAGAGAGGGAGGGAGGGGAGTTGGGAGTGCAGAGAGGAGTCAGTACTGAGTCCGGCATGTTCTAAGAAAGTAACATTCTGTTCAGTGCTAGATCTTGAAAAGTGACCTGTGTTTGTCAGTAGTCTCAGATGCCTGTCTGCCTGTCTGCCTGTCTGCCTGTCTGCCTGTCTGCCTGTCTGCCTGTCTGCCTGTCCGCCTGTCCGCCTGTCTGCCTGTCTGCCTGTCCGCCTGTCCGCCTGTCTGCCTATCTGTCTGTCTGTCTGCCTGTGATGTTCAGATGGGCTGAGATGGGCTGTGTTGCTGGGTGTCACCCTGTGTGACGTCATCATCATCATCTCGCCCTTGGGTGGTAATGCCAGCACATGCCTCTCTCTGTCTCTCTGTCTCTCTGTCTCTCTGTCTCTCTGTCTCTCTCTCTCTCTCTCTCTCTCTCTCTCTGTCTCTGTCTCTGTCTCTCTCTCTGTCTCTGTCTCTCTCTGTCTTTCTCTCTCTGTCTCTCTGTCTCTCTGTGTCTGCCTGTCTGTCTGCGTGTCTGTCTGTCTGTGTCAAAGTACAGTCAGTGCCCCTCCAGCAGTCGCTCTGCCATCTCAAAAATGTTGATTCTGGGGAAAAACATCTTGCAGCATGTCTGTCTATATCTTCAGTCCCCTCCTCCCNNCCCCCCCCCCCCCCCCCCCCCCCCCGGCCCCCCTCTGGCCCTCCTCTGGCCCCCATCCGGCCCCCCTGGCCTCCCTCCCTGCTGTTTGTTGTCAAAACACAGGATGTTTGCTGTCATACAGTACATTATCTGACAGCAGCAGCCTGCTGATGTCTCCACCATGGTCAGACAAGCTTCCAGGCCTCTGAGGCTGGTGTTCTCCTGCAAGTGAGAGGCCTGCACGCAACAGCCATCGTTTCAGTCTCAACCTGTGATTATGAAATCAAGATGGCCACTATTGTTGTTGTGGGAAAGGCTGGTTGTGTTCACGCTGGTCTTGGTAGGGCAGTTACGAGTGTCTGGGATGGAGTTGTCGTCTGTACAGGGCTGGGTGCAGTTTGTTTGTCTCCAAGGGCATTCCCAGAAGTTAGGAATCTGTGACTAAACGGCCTAGTTTAAGAGGTAATGAGCTACATCAGAACTGCCCTGCGCCACCCACATTTCATAGCACTGCTCCCTAACTCACTACTTCCTAACTCACTACTCCCTAGCTCACTACTTCCTTACTCACTACTCCCTTACTCACTAGTCCCTAACTCACTACTCCCTAGCTCACTACTCCCTAGTTTCCAGCTCTTAGTTACCCAACTCCTAGCTCCTAGGCACAGGGTACTTACTCCAGCTACCAAATGAGCTCCGTGTTTGAATGTAAGGCTCAGACTCTCTCCACATGTTTCTCTCTCTCTCCACATATCTGTCTCTCTCCCTCTCCACATGTCTCTCTCCCTCTCCACATGTCTCTCTCCCTCTCCACATGTCTCTCTCTCTCTCCACATGTCTCTCTCTCTCTCTCCACATGTCTCTCTCTCTTCTGTATACACTGTGTATTTGCTGAGTTAGTTCTGAGTGTGAAAAGACGTTAGTGTTCTTCCAGCAGCTCCTGTGTACTCCACCCTAAACACACACATCTCTCTGAGTGATTCCCTCAGATGGAGCAGTGGTCCACCCAGACCAACAGACATCCTTCCTCTCTCTGTCTAATTCTGCCCCTCCCCTCCTCCCCTCTTTCTTTCCCTTTCATTTCTCGTCGGTCTTAATCTTTACATTTTATTTTTGAAAGCACAGCTGTTCCGAATCAATTCTAAATATAGTTTAACTCCCTCCACCATCTCTTCGTGGAAACTAACCACATTCAGTTTTATAGCTTTCAGAGGAAGCTGGAGCCGGCAGTATATCCTGTAGAGATCAGTTTTAGGAAAGAGGAATAAGACTTACCCCTGGTGTAATCTAGGGGTTTACATTGATTGTTTTGGCTACTTGTCGTTAATGCAAGTGAGATTTTATTTTAATAATATTTTTTTTAACTTGTCCAACAGCTGAATGTACTTGTTAAAAACAACCAGATTTTGGCGCATTAAGAGACATTTTCTCATCTCACTTCCACCCTCGTCTGTGTTTCCGATATCGCTTGAATCCAACACAACATCGTGTGCATCCATTCATAAAAGTGCAAATTCATTGTCTCGCTGACAATGTCGGGACACTGTCTGTATATCTCCATTATACAAAGACAAAATATGGCACGTTTATTGGAAAATGCGCAAATCGCATAACGTGTTTTTGGTTCATTTGTTTTACACTGATCCTAAGAACACTTGATTTAAAAAAATAAAAATCCCCTCAGACACACACACACACACACACACACACACACAGCACGCACACACACACACACACACATCTGCATCATCATTCTCCCTCTTTGCACCCCACCCATTCTTTCATCCTTGACGTACCAGCCCCGAAACGGGGAATGGAAAACTTGGTTGTAGTCAGCGCCTCTGTGTCTGACTGCAGGAAGCGTGGTTATGGGATGATTCTCTGTGCTGAGAATGTATTTACTGGAGAAGGACTTCCGCTTCAGTCAGACCCCAAGGTCGATATTTGCCTCGGACCGGAAGACTGCTGCGCTGGTTTTTCCTTTTCAAAAGACAGCGAAAGTCGTAGTCTTTCCGATCTGTGGATTACAGTGTTGCAGTACTCTCTTCTACCCTGTAGGTGGGGGTATTGCTCATAAAACTAGTTCCATTTTCTTTTCTGTTATTGCCTCAGAATAGAGCATTGATCTCACAGTCAGTGTATGTTTCAAATCAGGCCCAAAGGTTTCCAAAAGAAACATATCTGATAGCTTCCAGACTGGTACTTGGGTTTTGTCGCAGTTCGCCAAATATGTTATCTATATTTATGTGCGATTGAGAAACGCTCAGTACTGATATTTTATCAGGGATGGATCTGGAGGAGTGTGTGTGTGTCTGTGTGTGTGTGTCTGTGTGTGTGTGTGTGTGTGTGTGTGTGTGTGTGTCTACTCATTGCCAAGGTTGCATTCTCCTCTTCTTCCAGGAAAGGCTTGTTATATTTACTTTAAGAACCCCTTCAGAAGACGTTGTCCTCCGACCCATGTGACCTTCGGTATAAAACATCAGGCTTGACACAAACAAGTGTGAGGCAACAAGACTAACTTTCAATGCGCCACTCGCTTACTTACAATAACAAACAAGAAAAAAAAAGTGTTATTGTTTCGTAATATCTGGGCATCCATCCTGTGTTCCGTCATGTGTTGTGGGCTATGTGTGCCAGGAGTTAACATGGCATCTCCAGTATAGCACATCCCCCCTCAGGCATCCCTGTTAGCGTGTTGTTTGGTTTTTGTGCTAACTGGCCACAGGTTGCTGTGGCGACACGCTAGCTTGACTGTCTGGCAGTGATAGAGAAGCACTCTGTTACACAAACAGAAAGAGCCCCCCCTCTCCCTCCCTCCCCCCCCCCCCCCCCACCTTCTCCGACAGGTGAGTGTTGTGGGTTCAGGTATGTTTTTTTTATACACCTTGTGTACGACGGGGAATTCAGCGAGGGAGTGTCTGGGGCATGTAATGACAACCTCCTTCATTTTTCCTGCACACTTCTCTCTGTTTTCTTCCACTCCTTTTCTTATCTCTCGACCGGCCCCCCCGATGGCTCATCTCCATCTCTTCTTTATTTTCTCTTTCCAGTCCTCTCGTGTCGAGGCATCTTCTCAATCTTCTCCAACAGCTCTCTCTCTCTCTCTCTCTGTCTCTCTGTCTCTCTCTCTCTCTCTCTTTCTCTGTCTCTCTCTCTCGCTCTGTCTCTCTCTCTCTCGCTCTGTCTCTCTCTCGCTCTGTCTCTCTGTACTGTTTCCTTTGTTCAGCTTGTGTGTGGGAGGGAGGAAGCGAGGGAGGGGGAGAAGCGAGGGAGGGGGAGAAGGGAGGGATGACATGTAACTACAGGCAGCTCTACTCCCACTGGAATGCAAAGAGAACCAAAAGGAGGGAGGGAGGCTAGGTAGAGCAGAGGGAGGCTAGGTTAGGTAGAGCAGAGGGAGGTTAGGTAGAGCAGAGGGAGGGAGGTTATTTAGAGCAGAGGGAGGGAGGGAGGCATGGTAGAGTGGAGGTAGGCAAGGTAGAGGGGAGGGAGGTTAGGTAGAGCAGAGGGAGGCTAGGTAGAGCAGAGGGAGGGAGGGAGGCATGGTAGAGTGGAGGTAGGCAAGGTAGAGGGGAGGGAGGTTAGGTAGAGCAGCGGGAGGTTAGGTAGAGCAGATGGATGAGGATCCCTCTAGGAGACCACCATGACTAAGGGGAAAGAGAGAAAGTATGTCATTTTAAGTGAGTAGAGAACACATCTTAGTAGGCTATCTGTGCGTAAACGGTGATGCTTGGCGAGGTAGCCAGTTATCTGTTGTGGTTATCAGTTGACATCAGGTGTTCTCCCCAAGAAATGCAACACATCTTATTTGTGTCTCCAGGTTTAGCTGCCGCATACACACGTCCAATGTGAACGTGCACAAACACGCTAAGGGATCACGCTTGCATACCACCACACACACACACACACACACACAGTAGTACACACACACACACACACACACAGTAGTACACATACTCACACACACACACACACACAGTAGTACACATACTCATACTCACACACACACACACACAGTCTACAAAGTAACACGTGTGTGTTTCCCTGTCAGAGAGCCAGCAGTTTGTCCAGGGGTCAGCATGCTAGGTTGCTGTATTCCCAGCCCTGATCACCTTCATGTTGCTGCCTTGAAACCACCACATGTGGATCCTCAACTCGCTGTGTTTTTTCTGACTAAGGCCTTACCTAAACACACTCCACAAAACCTAAACACACACACATGCACACAGCCAGCCCCGGAAATCTCTGATAGGTTGCAGGTCCGGCACAGCTCTGAAACGCTCCAACCCTGCCGTTCTATTGGTCAGATGGCCTGTCAGTCAGAGTGGTTCTGTGATGCAATTGGCTGGAGGTCTGAGTTGCCTGGACTGGGCTTAGGCTGTTACCAGGCCGAGGGCACATCTGCTGTGTGTGGTTGTGAATCATCTGTTGTTGGCAGCTTTTCAGTTCTCTTTGTTAGAAGTAAAAGGCCCGTCTGTCCACTTTGACTTTCAGAGACAACCTGTTGAGCTTGCTGAGACTGAGAGAAGCTGTTCGCTAAAAAATGATGAAACATTGTGTGGTGATTCGTTGGTGAACTTGTTGACCCGGAGGATAGCTGTGCCAGTATTCACTTCAGTGTTGTGATTTTTCCCATGAGTCAGTCAGACTTGCTAGTGACGTACAAAGCTAACTCTCTGGTATTGACATATAGAACAAATTCTCTGGTAGTGACATATGAAGTTAACTGGCTGGTAGTGACGTACAAAGCTAACTGGCTGGTAGTGACGTACAAAGCTAACTGGCTGGTAGTGACATATGAAGCTAACTGGCTGGTAGTGACATATGAAGCTAACTGGCTGGTAGTGACGTACAAAGCTAACTGGTAGTGACGTACAAAGCTAACTGTCTGGTAGTAACGTACAAAGCTAACTGTCTGGTAGTGACGTACAAAGCTAACTGGCTGGTAGTGACGTACAAAGCTAACTGGCTGGTAGTGACTTGCAAAGCTAACTGGTAGTGACATACAAAGCTAACTGTCTGGTAGTAACGTATGAAGCTAACTGTCTGGTAGTGACATGCAAAGCTAACTCTCTATGCCTGGTCTTCCTAGCAGGTCATCTACCATAGCTGTCTCTTGTGGGTCTTGCGACGTGGGCTATTACATCACACTCATGTCTCATTTCCTTGGGCAGAAAACCATCTCCGTCCAGATTAATTCACATTTTCAAACACCAAGGCTTCTGAAAAAGCGTTGGTCACAAGGTCGATGTTGGCCTGACGTGGTGTTGAATAAGAGTCCTGGAGACAGGAGGAGTGTTATTTTAAAACCAGAGGTTTTGCTAGAGGCAGGAAAAGCTGCCTGTTGTTCCACTCTAGCAAGTCTTAACATTCAGGCACGTTTGTGTTCTTAAGGTTAGCGATTGGTTTACTATATTTTACTTTTTAAGACATGTTTAAAGGACATCTTTACACAGATGTTTGTTAACCCTCCATAAAGGTTAGTCACATCCTGACTGCTCAGAAGTTAAATAGATACTTGAAAGTTTTGTTGCAAACGTCATGCCGTGTGTTGTGTGTGTGTGTGTGTGTCACGGAGTGTGTTCTGACTCCAGGTGGCAGGTGAGTAACGTCTCCTTCTGAGGTGTGTGTGTGTGTGTGTGTCTGTTTACTCAGCAGACAAAAGACTGCATCCACTGGTGTTCCACCAAGCCAGTCACTGTATAAGGACCAGGTGGGATTTGTACTAAGGTTTCCAGGTTATGTATCGCAACATGACTATTTCTGTCTGTTCTGTGTGTGTGAACTATCCTCTTCACCCCTTGTGTGCTGTGCTGGCTTTCTCAGTCGAGGAACACTCCAGTTGAAGTAATTTCCACCTGACATTGACATTGTCACGACTTCCATCTTAATAGTAAATTCAGCGGTTCCATCCCCGCTTCAGCGAGCCTGAATGGCAGCTGTTCTATTTCAGGCCACGGGGCTGATCTAATACGAGGAGGTAAATGGATGGAAAGTTCTCCTTGGAATGGGTTTCCATGATGTGAATGGCTCTCACTTCACTGGTCAACATGAGTAGGGTTAGACGGGCTTCTCCTCTGAATGCCCCCCCTCCTACCTCCTGTCTCTCTTCGTGCAGGAAGACACCCTGTCACACTGAGACTGTCCCCTCTATGTCCTGTTTCTGTCTGGGATAACACCCTGTCACACTAAGACTGTCCCCTCTATGTCCTGTCTCTGTCTGGGATAACACCCTGTCATGGAGACTGTCCCCTCTATGTCCTGTCTCTGTCTGGGATAACACCCTGTCACAGAGAGAGACTGTCCCCTCTATGTCCTGTCTCTGTCAGGGATAACACCCTGTCATGGAGACTGTCCCCTCTATGTCCTGTCTCTGTCTGGGATAACACCCTGTCACAGAGAGAGACTGTCCTTTACATCTCCTGTCTTTGTCAGGGAGGACACCCTGTCATGGAGAGAGATTGCTCCATGCGTCCTGGCGTTCTCCCTCCTCTCTCTCCCCCCTTAGCCAGCTCTGTAGTGGGGCTGTAGAGAAGGCAGTGGTCCCAGTGTGGTGTGGGGGGGCAGTGAATGAACGGATCAGAACCAGATCAGGCCTCTCTGAGCATACACTAGAACCATAGGTGCACAGGCACACATGAATAAGTTCAGACATGCACGGTTTTGATTTCCATCTTTTACATTCATTATTGAAGTTGTGTCCCCTCCCCCACACACACATACACACACACACACACACACACACACACAGACACACACACACACACAGACACACACACACACATACAGACACACACACACACACACACACATGCAGACACACACACACAGACACACACACAGATCTTCTAGATTAGTGTGTCTTTGTGAGTGTCCATGCCACAGCTGGCTGCTAGTCTTGTCCCCCTCACAGCTGCTAGTCTCCCCCGCTCTCCCCCGCTCACCCCCTCACCTCCCAGAGAAGAGAGATCAAATGGAGCACGAGAGAGACAGTAAAAAACCTGTGATACTTTCCAAGTATCCATGACGTCTAAATGTTCGCAGTTCGAACTGGTGGAATGCTGCTCTAACAGTCGCCAGGCTTTCAGGTAAACTATCTGAGCAACTTAGATGCACACCTGGCGTTCGGTGGACATCCTTACCTGAGCTGTTCCAACTCTGATCCTGTCATCTGATAAAGTCAAGTTTTTACTTGCTTCCTCCTCCTCCTCCTCCTTCAGTCTTCCTCCTGTGGCAATGTGGCATACTTTCAGGTTAGGTTCACAGTCAAGCCCAGGAATGCTGCTCTACTGTCTCAACACGCCACCCAGCTCTCTGCAGCTAGACACACTGCAGCTAGCCACACTGCAGCTAGCCACACTGCAGCTAGCCCTCTCTGCAGCTAGCCCTCTCTGCAGCTAGCCACACTGCAGCTAGCCACACTGTAGCTAGCCCTCTCTGCAGCTAGCCCTCTCTGCAGCTAGCCTTCTCTGCAGCTAGACACACTGCAGCCAGACACTACTGCAGCTAGCCACACTGCAGCTAGCCACACTGCAGCTAGCCCCACTGCAGCTAGCCCCCCCTGCAGCTAGCCAGACTGCAGCTAACCACACTGCAGCTAGCCCCCTCTGCAGCTAGCCAGACTGCAGCTAGCCACACTGCAGCTAGCCCCCCCCTGCAGCTAGCCCCCCCTGCAGCTAGCCCCCCCTGCAGCTAGCCCACACTGCAGCTAGCCCCCCCTGCAGCTAGCCCCCCCTGCAGCTAGGCCAGACTGCAGCTAGCCCACACTGCAGCTAGGCCAGACTGCAGCTAGCCACACTGCAGCTAGCCACACTGCAGCTAGGCCTTCCTGCAGCTAGCCCAGACTGCAGCCAGCCCAGACTGCAGCTAGGCCAGACTGCAGCTAGGCCAGACTGCAGCCAGCCCCTCTGCTGTGACAGACAGGTCACCAATACAGTCACATTATGCATTAAATAGCAGATTCATTTTTTCTATTAAAGATGTGAGGTTCTATTCCATTTCTAGATCAAGAAAATAGCCGTAGGTGGTTAAGTCAATAAATATATTTGCTTTAATGTCATACATAATAGCCTTTATTTATTTGTATCTATTACATTTCTGACAACTTTTTTCAAGTCATTAAAACAAAACGAATAACTAAACACAGTTGTAACTGTCTAAATATAACATCTAACAAACGTAAATCAGTTATGATAGATAAGATAAGATAAGATAAGAGATCCTTTATTTGTCCCACAATGGGGAAATTCCACTGTTGCAACACACAGTTTAGGACAGAAATGAAGGAAATAGGCGCATGCAATAACAAAAGGATAAATAAACATGGTCGTAAAAAAATACAATATAAAGTGTAAAGTGCACACTCTTATTTACATTGAAAATGGTATCTAAAGTGGCTAAAGTGTATTGTTATATTATGTAATAACAAAGGTGTTATTACAAGTTACGTTTGAGACTAATTTAATGCTGTTGATAATGGCGACCTACGTGTGCTTCGTGATAACTTAGTGGTGTTTCTTTAAAGAAACACGTCCATGGCGAAACAAGCACATTTCTCCCTCTTCTCCCCCCTAATGAGAAGATCTCCACGCTGTCCGTTCAGTGACTTCTGCCTTTCTGGTTGGTTCGAAGTACCGAAAGGGGAGGACGCCTGTTAAAGTTCTCTCCCCGCATACGGGGATCTTGTGCAGATAGATTTACTGTACTGATCTTTATGGTTCGAGTCTCTACTGAGAGGAACGAGGAGGAAGAGTTCGAGTCCGTTTGTGCTGCGTAAAGATATGGTCGGAGATTATTCTCTAGCAGAAGACAGTACGGATATGCACTCCCAGAGAAACGTGAAAAGCGGATTAAGTTGTAAAATGGTACTTCAGGCAGTGGGCAAAGTCCTAAGGTAAAAACAAGTTTGTATTGTACGTTTATTGAGCTTTTTTGCCATCCAACGCCATATTTCTCTCCGATCACTCCACACTGTAATTTGACAACGGGGCACCGAAATGCTGTTCCGGACGGTCCGCAGGACGGCAGATCACTGGTGAAAGAAGTGGAACTTTTCACTAAAATATGCCACTTGCTCTCCGAACAACTTCACTTCTTTCATTCTTTAGAAGAATTATTTTTACCCAGGAAGTTAGTCGACTGTGTCGCTCACGTTTCATGATGTTTTAAAAATGTTTGTAGATCATGTTTCAGAAGTAGCACTACTGTAGTTGCCACAGTAAAGCGAGTTTTATCCGTTTTGTCCCGTTGCAATTTAAACTGATCCACAGTAATTGTTAACATGTAGGTAACCTACTGTCTAGATTTCTTTACGCTTTATCATTGCTGACTTGTATATTGGGTCTGTTCGCCTGGCAACGTTGTGATCAGTGTGTTTTACACAAACTATAGTAATCTCCAAGTCTTTAAAGATGGCATTGTGGCCACTCTTTAGTTGTAATTAAAGGCATTGTCTCCGAAGTTCCGGGTAGCAGCAATTCACTTAGTGTTGGTAGGCTGTGTGGCAAAACCTTTTAGTTTCGCCAGGTACCCATCAGCTAGACATCAAGTACAATTGAAATCTGATACACCACCTTAATTTGGTTATAAATAATATAAGGCTTTATTTGGGGAAATATATTTAAATCCTTTAAATTATTGTTAAGAAAAATCCCCCAAAATGGACTCTGCTCTTAGTATCAATTTTCAGCTGTCAATTTTACACTGCTTTGCATACCATGTGTTTCATTATCAACCTAGCATGTTTAAAATGCATGCGTACGGTCAGTTTGCCGTAGAATATATTAAATATGTAACGTTTGACCAACGTAGGTCCTAAAATAAAGACTTTGAGCTTTTTGTAAGAAAGCAAATATTATTATAAATGTGGAGTGAATTTCTAGGCCCATGGTAACTGTAGAGTCCTAGAGAGCCATGATGTAGGAGCCAAGCTGAGGACGGTCAGAGGGGGAGAGAGAGTTGTGTTGACACTGACACACACTGAGTGAGAAACTGCAAGAACACACCAACCTACTTGGTTGTCCTTCCACAGTCCAACCTTAGCGACAGGTGTTCGTTTCCTCCTGTCGACTCAAACGCCTGAGAATGGTCCTTTTCACGACTGTTCTGTGCTGGTTTGCATTCTAGAATGTCGACCTTCCAAGCATTCTTATGCACGTGCTCACGGCAGAATTCAGTAGAAGACTTCCTGAGCAGTGTTTCACAGTAGCTGCTGTAGATCTTAAGATATCAGATGGTTAATGACTGCTTGTATTGCACGCCTCTTCATGACAACTTGACTGTGCTACTGGAAACAGAACTTCTGTTGGCCTCGGTTATTTAACCTGGAGAGACACGACTTTTGTAAATGTTAGCTTTTTTACGTCGGGGAAAGAAACAAAAATCCCCAGAAGGTGACGCTTGGGTGAAAAAGAATGAAAGAGGCGTTTTAATGGACACGTTCACAAATGTGCATCGTGGAAAATTATAAACAATGATCCTGTTTCCTGGAAGGCTTAATGGCCGACTGAAGGATTGTCAGTATGTGTGAACATTGGAAACCACAGCAAGGTAGATTATGTACCCAGACGTTTCTATGCCAACGAGTCTTGGGCGGGAACACTTCAACTGACGAGGTGAATTTGGATCTTGATTTAAATACTTCAAGTCTTGACCTTTTACCATTTACCTCCATGATCTAATCAGTCCACAGTGGTTCTCTCCTTGAATCCCTTTGTCACCTGGACTTTCATGTCAGATCAGTGATCAGGACCATGAAATATTTGTCAACCAGACTCCTTTTCTCCCAGACCACCCAGTCTGAGTCTCTGGCCGGGAGCTCACCTGTGTGTTCATGTTGATGAGCTACATTAGAGGCCAGCCTCCTCTCTAAATCAGAGGCCAGCCTCCTCTCTAAATCAGAGGCCAGCCTCCTCTCTAGATCAGAGGCCAGCCTCTTCTCTAAATCAGAGGCCAGCCTCCTCTACATCAGAGGCCAGCCTCCTCATGTGCTCAGCAGGCCAGAGAAGGTGTGACTTGGCTGTGGAGGAAGAGGAGGTGGTGGCGGAGGAGGAGGAATAGGAGGAGCAGAAGGAGGAAGTGGTGGTGGAGGAGGAATAGGAGGTGGAGGAGGAGCAGAAGGAGGAGGTGGTGGTGGTGAAGGAGAAGGAGAAAGGGGAATAGGAGGTGGAGGAGCAGAAGGAGAAGGAGAAGGGGAGCAGGAGGTGGAGGAGGAGGAGGAGCAGGAGGCCTCATTTAGACGGGGCCCAGTAGAGTTGCTGTAGGGGTCCCCATCCAGAGGGGAGTCGTACAAAAGCAGGGTTGTTAAGTTTCAATGATATCACTGTATTCTCTGTAGTGTACAGCCAGCAAACATCCAAGTGCAGCCCTTCAGCACAGCTTGCTTGAAGCCTGAATGGTAGAAAAGTCTAGAAGGAGCTGGGGCCAGACCAGACTGAAGTCTTTCGTTCTCGGCTCGTCTACAGAGACTGAAGCTCAGAGTGTAGACTGCTCTCTGTGCCGTCTGCGTAGCACGGCTGCTGTGGTTTTGCTCAGTCGGCCCGGCCCGGCCCGTCTGTGGTTTTTCGAGGAAAAGAGCCATGGAGACTGGATGCTCAGTTTGCAGGCCCGAAATAGACATGTGGATCAGAACAGGGAGGGAACTGATCTCCCTGACCAGCCGGGTGCTCTGACTGAATAGACGCTTGTTATCAAGATGGCCCGAGTCTGTGGTTCTTATATTGATCCTATTCCAGTTCTGTTGAGCCAATCCACTGGTCCCAGAGCAAAGTTCACCAGGGAATTAGTAACTTCCTGACAGAGGGAACATCTGTGAATGTCTAGAACTCTTTGTGAGGTGTTGCTGTGCTCTGGCTGCGGATGTTGTGTGTTTACGCGTTTACAGGTGGGACAGAAAGCGGTTCGGGTTACATGTATTAGCTTAGGAATTCTCCCACACACGCAAGCGAGATTTCCAGACTCCTGAAGTACGTCTCGTTCGTGATAGTTGTGGTGCCATAAGCACAGCGGGTGTCCATGCCCCTCCCCCTCCCGCGTCATACAGCTTATTAACTAGCCCACATCCATATGCCAATAGCTAGATTCCGCCCCCTAATTTTACCAGGCCAATTTAAGCAACTGTTGCGGAATAGGATTGGCTGGATCCACTTGCCAAGGGGGGGGAAAAGTCCGTATACGGGTGAGAGGAGGAAAGAGTACACTGAATCCAGTCAGATGACATCATGAAGCCTAATAGAAACAAGGAATTTAAAGCCTGTCTCCAGGCCTGTCAAATAACTGCGTATACGTCAGCCTTGGTGAGAATTTGTGCGTGCTTGAATGTTGAGGCGATAACTAATTGTAATATTGGCATGTCAACTGAACTCCTTTTCTCCCCGATCACCCAGCCTGCGGTCCACCTTGGGTTCAGGTTTACCTACTTTTGAAGCTAAACTGTTGATTGTCAGGCGATCTTTTCTACTGACTAGATCCACAGTGTAGTCTGAAGAACTTCAGCTAGACCCCAGGCTAGTTCTGCTCTTTGCACTTTCCTTCAGTTTGTAAGAAGCAGCTTGTTTCTGGTAAAAGAACATTCTGGTCTTGTCAGGACACACTAGACTAAGATATATATTTTTGAACTTATGAACTTTGTGAACTTGTGTGAATTCAAAATTCAGAAGTCATGTCCTGCTGGCAGCTTGTATGTTCAGTAGAACACTGTTCATCACTGTCACTTCCTGTCATAAGATACGATCCAGTATAGGTCCTGATGGGACTGTAAACAGCTCTTCTCAGAAGACAGGAAGTCACTGGAAGCAGAACCTGAGGGCTTCTCAGCTCGGGTTGGCTGGGGATCATCTGTTAGCCTGTGGGTCTTCCTGACACCTTCCAGTTTGTTTGATGTGTAGGAGTCCTCTGGACCGGCTATCTGCTGCTTCATCTAAGTTACACCTGGCTTCATTTGAAACCCATCAGAGAAGCTCTCTCTCTCTCTTCTCTTACCGTCTCTCCACTCAACTGTTTAGCTAGCACTTGTGTCTAGTCAGAAGCTGCCAGCCATTCTTGCTCTCAACATTCCCCTGCTCCATGTCTCACTGCTCCATGTCTCCCTGCTCCATGTCTCCCTGCTCCATGTCTCCCTGCTCCATGTCTCCCTGCTCCATGTCTCCCTGCTCGCTAGACCCCAGGCTAGTTCTGCTCTTTGCACTTTCCTTCAGTTTGTAAGAAGCAGCTTGTTTCTGGTAAAAGAACATTCTGGTCTTGTCAGGACACACTAGACTAAGATATATATTTTTGAACTTATGAACTTTGTGAACTTGTGTGAATTCAAAATTCAGAAGTCATGTCCTGCTGGCAGCTTGTATGTTCAGTAGAACACTGTTCATCACTGTCACTTCCTGTCATAAGATACGCTCCATTAGTGTATAGGTCCTGACTGGGACTGTAACAGCTCTTCTCAAGAAACAGGAAGTCACTGGAGTAGAACCTCGAGGGCTTCTCAGCTTGGTTGCTGGGGCATCATCTGTTTAGCCCTGTTGGTCTTCCTGACAACCTTACCCGTATGTTTTAGTGGTGTAAGGGGAGTCCGCACATGCCTCTGGACGCAGTCTATCTGCATGTGCTTCATCTAAAGCGTTACACCTGGGCTTCAATTTGAAACGCCATTCAGAGAGCTCTCTCTCGCTCTCTATCTCTTACGCGTCTCTCCACTCAACTGTTTAGCTAGCACTTGTGTCTAGTCAGAAGCTGCCAGCCATTCTTGCTCTCAACATTCCCCTGCTCCATGTCCCCCTGCTCCATGTCCCCCTGCTCCATGCCCCCCTTCTCCATGTCTCCCTGCTCCATGTCTCCCTGCTCCATGTCTCCCTGCTCCATGTCTCCCTGCTCCATGTCTCCCTGCTCCATGTCTCCCTGCTCCATGTCTCCCTTCTCCATGTCTCCCTGCTCTATGTCTCACTGCTCCATGTCTCCCTGCTCTATGTCTCACTGCTCCATGTCCCCCTGCTCCATGTCTCCCTGCTCCATGTCTCCCTGCTCCATGTCCCCCTGCTCCATGTCTCCCTGCTCCATGTCTCCCTGCTCCATGTCTCCCTGCTCCATGTCTCCCTGCTCCATGTCTCCCTGCTCCATGTCTCCCTGCTCTCTCCCTTCAGCATTCTGTTTACTCTCCATTGCTTTCCTCTTCTTTGCATTTTCATTATTTATTGATCCCTCTTTCTATTTGTCTCACATTCTGTATTCTCACCATTTCCCTCACATCTCTCGTTCTGTCTGGCTCCCTCGCTCCCTCCCTCGCACCCTCCCTCCTTCGCTCGCACCCTCCCTCCCTCGCACCCTCGCTCCCTCCCTCGCTCCCTCCCTCCCTCGCTCCCTCCGTCCCTCTTTCTTCTTTTAAAGGGAGCAACATGTGGTTGGGTGCTGCAAGCTACATGTTCTGTCATGAGGAAGAGCTTATGAACACTGGCCTCATCTACAGATCTTCTTATAAACCACAGGGCTACTGTGAAAGGTTCAAATTGTTTCCTTTTCCTTTGGAAAACATTGTTTCACTTTGCCTTCCCTTCTGTCTTTCTCTCTCTTTCTCTCCTCTTTTTCTGTCTCTCGATCTTATTTTGTCTCTCCGTCTCTGTCTCTCTTGCTTGCTCCTTTCCCACCCCTCTCTCTCTGTCTCTCTCTCTCTCTCTCTCTCTCTCTCTCTCTGTCTCTCTCTCTCTCTCTCTGTCTCTCTTTCTCTCTGTCTCTCTTTCTCTCTGTCTCTTGCTCTTTCACTCTCTCGCTCTCTCTCTATCTGTCTCTGTCTCTCTCGCTCTCTCTCTCTCTCTCTCTCTCTCTGTCTCTCTCTCTCTCTCTCTGTCTCTCTCGCTCTCTCTCTATCTGTCTCTGTCTCTCTCGCTCTCTCTCTCTCTCTCTCTCTGTCTCTCTCTCTCTCTCTCTATCTGTCTCTGTCTCTCTCGCTCTCTCTCTCTCTGTGTGCTGTCGTAATTTTCCACATGACGTAAAACATTAGTGTGGTGTGATGAGGAGAATTCTGGAGCCAATAGTTTATTTTGGGATTAGGAAAATGTCCTCTATGCCAACCCCCTCCCCTTAAACACACACACACACACACACTCTGTGCACACACACACGCGCACACACACACACACACACTCTGCACACACACACTCTGCACACACACACACACACTCTGCGCGCACACACACACACTCTGTACACACACACACACACACTCTGCACGCACACACACTCTGCACACACACACACACACTCTGCGCGCACACACACACACTCTGCACACACACACTCTGCGCGCACACACACACACACACACACTCTGCACATTCCCTCGCAGACAGGCACTGCTTGCTGCTGGTAAAGCTCTCTGAAGCAGTGTCTTTGCCATAAAAGGCAGTGTTCACCTCTTTGCCAGGCCAGGGAAGGTCAGGACCAGGCCCTCTTCTCTGGGCTTGGACTGGAGGGGCTCAGCCTGTCTGGCACCAGGACCAAGTCAGCCATGACACAGACCCAGAGCCAAGGCCCTGCTCCAGCCCTGTCTAGCCAGCCGAGCGCTGAC
Organism: Plecoglossus altivelis; assembly: GCA_036571765.1. Classification (NCBI taxonomy): domain Eukaryota; kingdom Metazoa; phylum Chordata; class Actinopteri; order Osmeriformes; family Plecoglossidae; genus Plecoglossus; species Plecoglossus altivelis. The sequence goes on from BROE01000003.1 coordinate 19,184,048, forward strand.
ACAGCCTGTGTGCTCAGAGCCTTGGTGCAAAGGGGGGGTTTGAAGTCGCTGCAGGAATTCCTGAGAGAAGCCCAGACAAGACAGAACATGCACTGCCTGGCTGGTTCTGAGAACTTTGTCTGCAGATGAACAGAAATGTCAGCACACCACATACGAGTGCTGTCTTTTACAGTTGTGTTTGTAAACGTATTAAAACTCTTGTACTGCCTTAGGGTCACTGTGATTCACCCTTTGAACCACAGCAATGGGTCACATTGACCTCAAGGCAGCACTCGTTTTAAATAGACTAAATCAAGTAAGACGTAGTAGAGGTGTGCGGTGAGCTGAGTGTGTACGGTGGGGTGATGTGTGTGTGGTGGGGTGATGTGTGTGTGTGTGTGTGTGTGTGTGTGGTGGGGTGATGTGGAGGTCAGTTCTGGTGCCACCAGCAGACAGCCAGCTGCCCTGACTGGTCTGTCAGCTAAAGCCTACAAGATCTCTCTGACCTCTCTCTCCCTTTCACTCTCTCCCTCTCCACCTCTCTCTCCCTTTATACATCTACTCCTCTCCCTCTGCTCACTCTCTCTTCTCTTTTCACTCTCCACCATGCCTTCTTTCTCCCTTCCTAACTCCTCCTCTATCTCCTGGTTCACTCTCCTCCTTCCTCTCCCTTTCACTCTCCTTCTCTCTCCCTTTCACTCTCCACCTCTCTCTCCCTTTCACTCTCCTCTCTCTCCCTTTCACTCTCCTCCTTATCCTCTACCCTTTTCATTCCTCTATTCTCTCCCCTATTCACTCTCCACTTCCTCTCTCCCTTTCCATCACTCTCTACCTCACTCTACCTCACTCTACATCTCTCGTACCTCTCTTCTCCCTTTCACTCTTACTCTCTCTCCCTTCACTCTCCTTCCCTCTCTCCCTACATCCCACTCTCTAGTTCTCTCCCTTTCACTTGCTCTCTCCTCTCCCTTTCACTCTCTTCAGACACAACTCCTCTGCCACTCTCTCACTTTCCCTTCCCTCCTGCAACTAAAGTAGCCCCCCACCACCCCACCCCCACACCCTTTTGCCCGCAGCTGGTTGGACACAACAGCTGTGTCACGAGATCTTCATTCTACTGCAAACCAAGAGAGACAAACTGAGCCGTTTACTCACCCCCTCCCCCCCCCCTCAATCCGCCTTCTCCTCCTCCTCACCCCCCCCCACCTCCCGATCAGGTGTTTCTGTGTTAACGGTGATCCGCGAACTTTGACAGTTGTGTGAGAGGGAGACGGCCATGTTGGTTGGTGTTCTCTGGATAGCTGTAACAGAGCTGCTAGCTGTAACAGAGCGGCTAGCTGTAACAGAGCGGCTAGCTGTAGCAGAGCAGTTAGCTGTTACAGAGCGGCTAGCTATAACAGAGCGGTTAGCTGTAACAGAGCAGCTAGCTATAACAGAGTAGCTACCTATAACAGAGCGGCTAGCTGTAACAGAGCGGCTAGCTGTAGCAGAGCAGTTAGCTGTTACAGAGCGGCTAGCTATAACAGAGCAGTTAGGTGTAACATAGTGGCTAGCTGTAACATGGCTACTTTTAACAGACCAACTAGAGCAGCCTCAACACAACAGAGGCATGTGTTTGCACAAGTGTTTATTAGTTCCCATGGATATCTGCTGGTCCTAAGTCAACTACTTTTCCAATGTCTGGTTGTCTCATGATTCTCGTGTACTCTCTCTCCCCTTCTACCTCCCTCCCTGTTTAGGGGGCTGGTCTGGCCATGAAGATAGCTAGTGTGCCCCTCTGTCTCTGGAATCAGCTCAGGGTGTTGGCTACTGGAAGAAAAAGGACCCGTTGATTTTATTATATGGTTAATTCATCCCCCCTCCTCTCCCCTATGCCTCCGCTCCGTCCCCTCCTCCCCGTGCTCCGCCTCCCACCGTAAGCTCCCGCCTCCCGTCGCCCTCCCCCGTGCCCCCGTCCTCGTCAGAGGCACGGCTGTGGGTCTGCTGAAAGTCTGCAGCTTTCCACGAGCCCGGTTCTGGAAGTGAGCTGGGAATGGAAAGGTAACCGGGTAGGCCAGCAAGCGCTGGTGTGAGACATTGTGTTCAGGGGGAGGAGGGAGGGGCGGAGGGAGGGAGGGAGGACGGAGGGAGAGAATGGAGAGGTAGAATAGAGGGACGGAGGGAGATGGGATGTAAGGGAGAGAGGGAGGTTGAAGAAGGAAGAAGAGGGGACGGAGAGAGGAATGCGAGGGTAGACGACGGAGGGAGGGAGGAAGGAAGAGAGGGACGGAGAGAGGGATGGAGGGAGGGACGGAGGGATGGAAAGGGATGGCGGAGGGGGAGGGAGCTGGACGGAGGGAGTGGGAGTCAGGCTTCAATCGCCAGGGCACAGTATAAGGGTGTTTCAGGGAGCAAACGAACTCTGTCCTCAAACAAACCCAACCCTGGCCAAGACGACGAGAGAATCTGAAATGGAGAAGGAGAAAGAGAAAGAGAGAGCGGGGGAGTGAGAGAGATGGAGTGAGAGAGATGGAGTGAGAGAGATGGAGTGAGAGAGATGGAGTGAGAGAGATGGAGTAAGAGAGATGGAGTGAGAGAGATGAAGTAAGAGAGATGAAGTAAGAGAGATGGAGGGTGCCGATAGACCAGGCCCCTGGGAGAATACTAAGCAGGATGGATCTGTTCCCAGAGAAGGAACTGAAGACTTGTGGGGTAGTTTGATCTACAAGAATTAGACTGCCCTCTGTTTAGAGGCAGGCAGACTGGCTGGTCAGACAGGCAGGCAGACAGGCTGGTCAGACAGACAGGCAGGCAGACAGGTTGCTCAGTCAGATGATCCAGGCCAAGCATGTGTCCGTCGCGTCAGAACTTGTTCTACTGGTTTTAAACCCAATAGGAAGCTAGTTATCGCACTTATGACCCCTTCCCAAACCTACTCTGCGTTGATACAGTTTTGGTTGTAGTGTGGTGTTAGAGGAGTTCGGTGGTTCTGGATCCTGGCAGGGAGGGGGAGGCTGGGGGGAGGAGTGTGGGGGGGGGGGCATCAGTGCTGGAAGTGTCACGCTGGTGTGACGTGACAGCAGGACGTTACAAGTAGCAGGACAAGGTTCCCTGCAGGACAGGCTGCCTGTGTGGTAACTGGCCCCAGGTCAGGGATCACATACTGGAACAGCAGGTCCTCTAGTGCTACCTGGATTAGCGCGCTTTTTAATGCTGTGGTCGCAGACTAACAAACGTCACTGTTTGTGTGTGTGTGTGCGCGTGTGTGTGTGTGGCCTGGATCGTTCAAACTATCCATAGGCCAAGTTTTGCAAACAAATCCATAGCATCAAGATCATTTTTATTTCCATGTGTTATCCTTGAAGCAGCACTCTGTCACGTTCCCTCTCCCCGTGCCTCTCTAACCCCGCCCCTTCCTGTTTCCCGCAGGAAGTCGAAGACGAAGCCCAATGGGAAGAAGCCGCCAGCGGAGGAGAAAAAGCAGTACCTGGAGCTGGAGTTCACCAAAGTACGCGTTGTCGACTTCGACCTCAAAGAGCTGGTGGTTCTCCCCAGAGAGATCGACCTGAACGAATGGCTCGCCAGCAACAGTGAGTGATCCTGCTGAGAGATGCGAGCTTCACGCTGATGGCTAGCTTCACGCTGATGGCTAGCTTCACGCTGATGGCTAGCTTCACGCTGATGGCTAGCTTCACGCTGATGGAAATCACTGAGGAACTCCTTCAATTAGCTGTAGTTACAAAGCAGCTAGTACAAAGCAGCTAGCTATTGTACTGTACTTCACTTTCAGTTCTGGTAGCAAAACATTCTAGCCTGACCTAATAAAAACAGTGTTGTATAGTAGCACAGTGTAATGTCAATATAATATAGTAACATGTGACATAGTAACAGTGTACCATAGTAACCGTGTACCATAGTAACGGTGTACCATAGTAACGGTGTACCATAGTAACGGTGTACCTCAGTGACAGTGTACCTCAGTAATGGTGTACCTCAGTAATGGTGTACCTCAGTGACAGTGTACCTCAGTAATGGTGTACCTCAGTAACGGTGAACCTCAGTAACGGTGTACCTCAGTGACGGTGTACCTCAGTGACGGTGTACCTCAGTGACGGTGTACCATAGTAACGGTGTACCATAGTAACCGTGTCCCATAGTAACCGTGTCCCATAGTAACCGTGTACCATAGTAACAGTGTACCGTAGTAACAGTGTATGGTTCTAAGGTTTATTGAGTTTCCCTGGTCTTGTGATAGAGAAGACACCTACAGCTAGGTGCCAAGGAGAAGACTAGATACTCCGTCGGGTGGAGCTGTTAAAACGGTCTGACGTCAAAACAGAACAGCACAGCTCTTGCCAGAGAATGCATTTTTTGGCACCGAATCTGCCGTTATACAATCCTGGCCGTATCAACTTGTATCAAGTACTAATCTAGCTGGTGTTATCAATACAAACAGCTCTGGTTTTATCACTGAGCTGTTTTGAAACAGCTGACAGGAATTCAGTCGACTCTCCCGTGTGTACTTCATGTGTGAACCTGTTGGTCTCAAGGGAGGTTCTGCACCAAGATTCAACCCTTGATTGTCAAACAGGACTAAGATGGTATTTAAGATGTTGGATATTATGAGATTTGACTGTCTGGAGTTCCCAGGTACTGACGCTTTCTGTCCTGTCTCCCTAGCAACCACCTTCTTCAATCTTATAAACCTGCAGTACAGCACCATCTCAGAGTTCTGCACTGGTGACAGCTGCCAAGCCATGACCGCCTGCAACACGTAAGTCACCTGCACCAACGCTGCCATCCTTTATTTATCATTGCTTCCATTGGTTAATTCATCAGCAGGACAGCATCTCATTGGTTAATTCATCAGCAGGACAGCATCTCATTGGTTAATTCATCAGTAGGCCAGCGTCTCATTGGTTTATTCATCAACGCTTCTTGCAAGAGACACCTGCAGATACCAGCAGCTGATCCAACCCAAAGCCTGATCTCCTTCTTGTTTCTTGGCTTGTGTGTATTTGCACCCTCACTCCCTCTCTGACTGTGCTGTGCAGCGGTGCGCTCCTGAAAAGAAGAGGAATCTAGACTAATGCAGGGTGGGGAATGTTCAGAATGCTGCCAGCGTTCTACACAGCAACGGCTGAGCTTAGTGTCTGAGATCTGGAACGTTCCAAGGTCACGGAACTTTGAACAAATCTTGGAACCCTGGAATGGTTTAACCCTTCAGATTCAAACGGAAAAGCAGGCAGACCTTTGAACATTCCTTAACTGGGACTTTAGTAGATAATGTTGTAGAAGGAATCTGCTCCTTGGTCATAAAGGACAGCTGTTGTGTGTGCTGTCTGGTCTTGAGCTAGCCAGGGCAAACCCAAGCTGTTGTAAAAAGCAACTGAAAACAGGCATAGCTTGGACGCCTATTGAGGCCATGCAAGCAGAGGGTAAAGTACCAGGCTGTCAGGACCCAACCTGTCTTCCCTGTCAGGCCAGCCGCTCCTCTCTGGAGGTTTGGTTTGAGTGTACTGGGGGCAGGAATAACCTGCTGCCCCACACACACACACACACACACACACACACACACACACCCACACTCTGACACACACACACACACACACTGACACACACACACACACACACTGACACGCACACACTGATACACTGACACACACCCACACTCTGACACACACACACACACTCTGACACAATCACACACTCTGACACACACACAGTGACACACACCCACACTCTGACACACACACAGTGACACACACACTCTGACACACACACACACACACAGTGACACACACACTCTGACACACACACACACACACACACACACCTGCCTCCTGAACAGACGTAAATCACGTGCACACATACGTTGACAGTGACACAGAGGAAAGAAGACAAACACTTAAAGATCTGAAGTGAGATCACACGTTTTAGCTTCAGGTCACAAACCTTTCAAACATTCTTTCTGGGGGTTTTCCATTAGTGTCACCGTAACCTACTGTGGGACTCACAGAGCTGCTAGGCTGGTTTTTCCGTGGCGTAGGTTTCCTTCAAAAAATAGACGTACGCCTCAATATGACCTCTTTGTTTTGAGAGGAAGAATTAAGCGATTGTCTGTGTAATTTTCTCACTCATTAAGCAACAGGATCAACATCATTGTCCTCTGAGCACGTCTGTGTAGAGATGATGGCCAGAAGTCTGGACTGTGGTCTGTGGCATCGTCATGACGGCTGCACCCCTCCCCCCTTCCCACCTCCCCTCTTCCCACCTCCCCCCTTCCTACCTCCCCCCTTCCCACCTCCCCCCTTCCCACCTCCCCCCTTCCTATCTCCCCCCTTCCTACCTACCACCTCCTCCCCCCTCCAGGGGCTGAACTGAGGCGCAGTGGCTACGTCAATACCCCCTGCCCCAGGCAGTCAAACAGCCTATTTTGGGCAGAAAAGTTTCCATAAGCTTTGAGTCTGGGCCCATTTGGTTGTATTTAAACCCATTTTGCGTGTGTGTGTGTGTGCGTACATGTGTACATGCTGGGTGGGTGTGTGTGTGTGCGTACATGTGTACATGCTGGGTGGGTGGGTGTGTGTGTGTGCGTACATGTGTACATGCTGGGTGGGTGGGTGGGTGAGTGTGTGTGCGTGCGTACATGTGTACATGCTGGGTGGGTGTGTATGCATATTTCACTGGTCCTTTATTCAGTGTTTCCACAGGGTGTATACCTGTGTGTTTCTGGTTCAGCGAGTGTTCCTCTCTCTACACGTAACACACATACACATACACACACACACACACACACACACATATATATATCTATATATACACACACGCAGTGTCCATTGTCCTTTGTTTCTTATTGGTCTGTGACCTGGTCCTGTGGTCAGTGAGCCTCCCCTACAGGGTGAGTTATGTAGACATGCTACATTCCAGAGGGTTTGTAATGTCTACCTCCTTACCAGACCCAAACCAAGAATGCTTCCTCACACTGCCCGCCCTCACGTCATGACTCCCGCCCTCCCGCCCCCCCGCCCCTCTCAAGATCAGCTTCCTTGCTCGAGGTAGACTCCTCCATGTTATATAGCTTGGGCGCTTTTAAGATATGACTCTCATGTCGTTCATGTGCATGAACATCAAGTTGGGTTAGATAGAATTCTATAGTATTGAAAGTGCTATTTCAACACATTGTGTTCCACAACCTCACCATGTTTTGATATAAGACCACATGTGTTAGCTTATTGAACTACTTGGTCTCACTCGCTTCCAGTTGTGGTCGAGTCATTCAGGCCAAGTGTAAAGTGAATGAGCTAGTGGACGCTCGGTCTCAATCTCTCAGTGCTCCACATCTACTAATTAAACTAGTTTGAACACAGGTTGAGCCTAAAACACAGCCATACGAAAACTGTTACGATACGCATGCGACTCGTCTTCTTCTTCCTCCTCCTTCTTCCGGACTCTTCAGCATAAGTTTGTGGGTTGTCTCAACACTGCATTTCAGATCCTCCTCTGTTTCCCGCTCTCTTCTCTTTTTCTTTCGTCTCATAGGGGACTACTCAGGCTTCCTCTCTCGGCTTTGACGTGTCTGAGTGTGTCATCAATCTTCGTGGCCCTTTGGTGTCTTCCTCTATGTGCGGCCTCTTTCTCGGTCAGCTGCCCTCGCGGTCGTGTTCGTCTTCAACACCTTTCTCTTCTCTGGGTTCTGTAATCTCTCTCCTCACCTCACTGTGTAGGGGGTCCTTCTCGTGTTCGGGGCTTCTCATCTCTAATTAACGCATCTACTCTGGCTTGTCGCCATCCCATCGCTCGGCTCTCTTCTCTCTCTTCCATCTCTTCTCCCTTGTTCCTTTTTTACTTCCCTCTCTTTCTCTCACTTCCTTCCTTCCTGAGGGGATATGTAAACATATCTTTGTTAGGAGAAGCTGGAAGTGGAAGTTCCCATTCAGGAATGTCAAGTCATTCATCAGTCTGGTATCAGAAGACTGGGTCTGTCTGCGATTGAAAAAATACTGTGAATGTTATAGCGTCATGTTATAGTGTCTTCACCTTCTGTGAATGTTATAGCGTCATGTTATAGTGTCTTCACCTTCTGTGAATGTTATAGCGTCATGTTATAGTGTCTTCACCTTCTGTGAATGTTATAGCGTCATGTTATAGTGTCTTCACCTTCTGTGAATGTTATAGCGTCATGTTATAGTGTCTTCACCTTCTGTGAATGTTATAGCATCATGTTATAGTGTCTTCACCCTCTGTGAATGTTGTGACGTCATGTTATAGTGTCTTCACCTTCTGTGAATGTTATAGCGTCATGTTATAGTGTCTTCACCCTCAGTGAATGTTATAGCGTCATGTTATAGTGTCTTCACCTTCTGTGAATGTTATAGTGTCATGTTATAGTGTCTTCACCCTCAGTGAATGTGTCTTGCAGTGAGGAACTTACCTTATCTCATAACTCACCTTTCCAGGTAACATTCACAGTACGTTATGTGGAAGTCAGGTGAATAGTGGTGGCATCGCTGCCTGCTTCCTGTGTATTGAGTCAGTACGTTATGTGGAAGCCAGGTGAATAGTGGTGGCATCGCGGCCTGCTTCCTGTGTATTGAGTCATTACGTTATGAAACAAAGGCTGACACTGTTCCTGTTTCATGCACCAGGCTACAGTAGCACTAACAGGCTCTCTCTCTGTCTTCTAGAATATACTACTGGTATGACGAGAGAGGGAAAAAGACCAAATGCACGGCGCCGCAGTACGTGGACTTTGTCATGAGTCTGGTGCAGAAACTGGTTACAGACGAGGATATCTTTCCCACGAAATACGGTGAGTTTACTGTTGTCCTCTGGCCTGCAGCGCCTCCGTGTGGCCTGGCTGCGGTACTGCAGTCTCCCGGACGGAGGGACGCTGGGCTGTAGTTAGTACTGACCTCGAGTGCCTGGGTTGAAGTTTAGCCACATCACTCTAACTCTGAGAGTAGATATGTTTTAGCTGAAAACACCAAGACGTCATTCTCAAGTGATCATTCACTAAAACGACTTCCCATCTCTGTTCAGCTAAGCAAAGTAATTCTTAGCGAGGCAAAGAATCTTTAGAAGCACATGGAGGTTATGTTCCTCATGAGTCTTCTTAAGAAAACAACGTGATTAGTAACCCCTCTCTCTCTCTCTCTCTCTCTCTCTCTCTCTCTGTCGCTCTCTCTCTCTCTGTCGCTCTCTCTCTCTCGCTCGCTCTGTCTCTCTCTCTGTCGCTCTCTCTCTCTCTCTGTCGCTCTCTCTCTCTCGCTCTCTCTCTCGCTCTCTCTCTCTGTTTCTCTCTCTGTCGCTCTCTCTCTCGCTCTCTCTCTCTGTCTCTCTCTCTCTTGCTCTCTCTCTCTCTCTCTCTCTCTCTCTATCTCTCCCTGTCTTTCATCCTCTGTCCTTGCAGGTAAAGAGTTCCCAAATTCCTTTGATTCTTTGATAAAGAAGATCTGCCGGTTTCTGTTCCATGTGCTAGCTCACCTGTACTGGGCGCACTTTAAAGAGACAGTGGCTCTTGACCTTCAGGGTCACTTGAACACTCTGTACGCACATTTCATCGTTTTCGTAAGGGAGTTCAACCTGGTGGATCCCAAGGAGACCTGCATCATGGATGACCTGTCCGAGGTCCTGTGCGCCCCAGCTCCCCCCCCACCTCCTGCCCCCTCCAGCCCCTCCTCATCCCCCTCCCCTTCCCCACAGAACCATGTGACGGAGAGATGAGCAGGGCATGACGAGAGGATCCATGCTTGGAGAAGATGGAAGATGAGACAGAGGAGGAACAGCAGCCTGCCCCCTCCCTTCCTCACCCCCCCCATTCCCTCCCCCACCCTCCCCCACCCTCCCCCCAGCGCCAGCAGGACTTAGAGACCTACTACCCTTATATTTCGCTACCACGACACCAACCAACCAGCCGAAAGGAAGGGGAAGGGGGAGGGGTTTGGGGGGTGGTTAGGGGGTAGCAAGGAGGGGTTTGGGGGTGGTTAGGGGGTAGCAAGGAGGGGTTTGTGATGCCAGCAGGAATTGGCGTGAGTATTCCTCACAGGGTCAAATCCCTCCCGTCTTCTCTGCCATTTAAATTAGGAACAAACAACATGTATGTTTTATTTTAATATTCTTTTTTTTTATAAAAATAAAATAAACATTTGATTGTTTTGTTTCTCCCTCCCTCCCCCCTCCTCCCTCCCTCCTTGGGGGACAGTGTTTGTGTGCTGGCCTCTCCTGTCCTCTGCCCAGCAGACAGCATCTGGCCTCTGCTTTGCTTCGACATACTATTGTACAGTGTTGTTAATGTGTGGAGAAAAGGCATCTCTTTTATCCTATGGGCTCTTCGCTCCCCGTACAGGTGGGTGGGCTGCAGGTGGATGGTCACTACGCTGGCCAATAGGAAGCCGTGTTACTGCCTGGTGGGGTGATGTCAGCCAATCACTGTTTGGGTTGTATATCTGGGGGATGATTTAAAGCGCTTCCTACTCAGGAACTGAGGAAAACACGTCACTGCTGCCAGGGAGAAATACTCATTCTTATTTTCTCTACAATACTGCCCCTCGCTCCTTTAAAACCTCCATATACTGTTGTCATTCTTCTATAACTAGTCACATGATCATCTGGAATGCCCCAATCCACATCTAGGGGGCAGTATAGACAAAGTGTGTGGTTGCAGCCACACAAACGGGGAGGCGAAGAAGATATAAAGATTGTATATTAGATATTTAATCTGACTTGTTACTCTGAGACAGACTGGAGCTCAACGTGGGTCACATCCACCTCCTCCGCCACCTCCATCACCTCCACCCCCTCCGCCGCTTCCATCACCCCACCCCCTCCATCACCTCCACCCCCTCCGCCACCCCCACCCCCTCCATCACCTCCACTCCCTCCGCCACCCCCACCCCCTCCATCACCTCCACTCCCTCCATCACCTCCACCCCCTCCGCCATCTCCAGCAGCACAGGAGAAGGACAAAGACATTGGCAATGTCTGCAGGCCTGGGGTAGGGAGGTGGAGGAAGGGCTGTGGAGGTGGAGGTGGGGGTGGAGGGGCATGTGGGGGTGGAGGGGCAGGGGCAGGTGGGGGTGGAGGGGCAGGTGGGGGTGGAGGAGCTGCTGATGTGGTGTGTTAACAGTCTGTCAACACTCAGACAGAAACCCCCAAACCGTTCTTTCTCTTCTTCTTTAAATTTAGCTTTTTTTATGATCAAAGAGGAAAAACTAGTTCATGAAAAATAATAATGGCATCCTTCCACATGTATAGAAACCACAAGTCTGCTTTGAGCGACACAGTATAACGAACCTCCGGATGGTTCTGTCTCTGACCTCTATCAGGAGGATTTGGGGTTATAATTCTCCTTTTTTATTTTATTTATTTTTGTTTTTTTTTGTTGTTTTTTTTTGTTTGCAGGGTTCTTCAGTTCTGGCTTTCATTTTTATGTATTTTAATTATTAACTAAGTTAAAAGCAATTTAATATTTTAAACTCTGCAGATTATAATCTAATAAAAGACATAAATGCCACCTGTCTATTGTTTTATGTACCCAAAACTTTGCAAACTGTTAGACTCATTTGATTTGATATATTCAAACACTAACTGCTAATATTTAGGACTCGGTTTTCAATTCTTCTATGACACACAGAAGATTTGACTGAAAACATGGACTTTATCATAACAGGCATTCTTAGTTTATTTCAGTCTAAAACAGCATTCCAGTGCTACCATGTAGATTGTCCCTACACACACATACAGTATGTCTACTCACACTAGCAGTAGAAATTAGAAGTACATCAGAAGTAAACTAAACAGATGGACTGATCCCTGAGGAGAGGAGTGGTGACTATATGCCCTCTCTCTCTCTCGCTCTCACTCTCGCTCTCTCTCTCTCTCATCTTTATCTCTCTCACTCGCTCATCTCTCTCTCTCTCTCATCTTTATCTCACTCTCGCTCGCTCACTCGCTCATCTCTATCTCTCTCTCTCTCTCTCTCTCTCTCTCTCTCTCTCTCTCTCTCTCTCTCGGGAACTGTGCCACAAGTCGTTCACCAAAAGGCTGTTTCAAGGCCGCATGCAAAAGGGACTGATCACGGAGTAGCTACACTATCAGAGTATCAGTCTAGACGAGGCACACTGCTACACTTTGATAAACATTTTATGTTGGTAACAGATATTTTCATTCCGGTCAGTGTAGACAAAAGTAGTTATCTTTCTAATTAGTATAAAATACGATTGGTTGGCAAACATGATAACATGATACATTTACGTCATTTAAAAAGTTACTTGGTGGTAAGGCTAGACTGTTTGACTCGCTTAGAGACGCGCCTTCTCACGGACGTCCGCGGGGTGGCGCTCTCCTGCAGTTTGAATCGCATCATACCCCCACCTTCTTCTAGTTTCTTAGCGCTACAGGACGGGGTAAGTACTTTCACAGTGTTACCGAACTTGGAGTAATCCACCGCGTACATGCCGTCCTCTTCGCTCACCGTGGGCACGAAGCGTTGACCCCACAGGATCTCTTCGGACAGGTATGACGTCCTCGCCTGAGTGGTTATTCCCGTTGTCTCAACGACCCCTTCCAAGACCACGATCACCTCGATGTCCTCGTGCTGCAAGTCATCCGCCGATAACTCGTACAGCGGGCTGTGTTTGTCGATGACGTGACATATGATGAGGGGGGATACCAGGAAGATGCCGTTGGTCCCCACGGGGTTGTCCATCTGTATGTCTATCTGATCGAGCGGCATTAGTTCACCTTCCTGGGTAGTGCTCCGCCTTACCACCTGCATCCGCACGGTGGCGCTGATAATCATGCTCTTTCGAAGGTCTCCCAGTCTGATCATGAAGCACAGCTTATTGTTGCGGACGGAGACAACAGCGTGCTTGCTGAAAATCAACGTCTCTGCCCTTCGGTTAGCTTGTGCCGTTTTCATAAAAATACAACCCAGCATTATGGCGTTTATGAGCAAACCCACGATGTTTTGAACGATCAGTACAAATATAGCGGACACGCACTCCTCTGTGACCATGCGACCCCCGAAACCGATGGTCACTTGGACTTCGATGGAGAATAAGAACGCAGATGAAAACGAATGAATGTCGGTTACGCACGGGACAAAGTCGTCATCTTTCTGATCAAGATCCCCGTGAGCAAAAGCTATTAGCCACCATACCATCCCGAACAGAAGCCAACTGCACAGGAACGACATTGTGAAAATAATTAATGTGTGAAGCCATTTTAGGTCAACTAAAGTGGTAAAAACGTCCTGTAGAAATCGTCCTTGTTCTCGAATGTTGGTGTGGGCAACATTGCAGGTCCCGTTCTTGGCCACGAACCGAGCTTTTCTCGGTTTTGGTTTGAACTTGCACGGCTGCAGGACATCCTCGGCCAGTCGCGTCAGCAGGTAGTCTTCTGGGATGAGTCCTTTTCTGGACAACATAATGGTCCCATTACCTACAGCCTCTTACCGCTTAGGAGGCTGCAGTTCCCGGCGTGTTTGTCCTGGTGGAACATGGGAGTCCCTCTCCTTTCTTGCGTCTTCTGAAAGGGCGCTTGCCCAGGACTCCTTCTCATCTGAGTGACACTTGTGTTGTCATATTTGCGGAGTTCAGCCCCCGCTTCTCTCGAGGCCTCGTATCAGGGAAACGGTTTGAACCGATGCGCTCCCTGGGGGAGATTCCACTTTAAGCACCTCAGCTGCGGCTGTCAGTCACCTTTGCAACCCGATAGATTTGTCGCCATTCTATCGCAGTTGACGCACAGTTTAGCCGCTGTTTCTCTTGGTTGAAAATAAAAGGGAATTATCCCGAGTCAGGAGCTTGGTAATACAAGTATGTGGTAAAAAAAATTTATATCTGACTGGAATGCAGATTTGAAAGAAGCGAGTGTTGTAGCTCAGGTAACTGAGCTGATGCGACGAGACTGTGTCTTTTAAAGCGCTCCGTTGTCTTTCAGTTGTGACTGCTACGTGTGTGGAGGAGGGGTAGTACCGCTATACCAGAGCTGCTTGTTAAATGGGAACACTGGTTGATAGTGTACCAGATATATCAGGTATGTGGCACTCTATTACCCTGTCCTAACGACACCATACAAGGATATAACATTACCCCTGCGTAGGGTAATGTTATAGGGTATATGAGAAGGAACAACGAAAAAATGTTACCTTACTGACCGGATTTTTCTGATATCACTATACTTAACTGCGCTATACATTTTTCTAACAACTTTTTTTTCACTCCTTTTTAAAAAAATGTATACTTAACTGCGCTATACATTTTTCTAACAACTTTTTTTTTTTTTTTTTTTACACAAATATCTCGACTGCTCACACTTTCAAATCAACTCGTTACTTCCGTTCAAAATCTCTGCTTTTTTAAACTTTGCATCTCTGCTGGATGCCTTTATAAACACAACTGGGTGCCTTCATAAACAGTCGTGATATCATACTTGCTGGCTGTCCCCTTAGTAACACCAAGTGTGGGACTGTCAAGCTACCAAAGGAAAATAAACAGGAAATCCGATGAATATTGAAGTGTTTTATTAACAAATACTTGTCATGTTTTATTAAATGTATGTACAAATATAATACATGATATAAGAAAAATAAAAGAGTAATATAGTCCATAATACAATTGCACTTTGAATATCATCTGTGTCCCGCCCCCCGCCTCCCCCGCCCCCACCTCCTTCCCGCCTCCACTCCCTCCCCCGCCCCCCACCTACTCCCCACCTCCTTCCCCGCCTCCCTCCCCGCCCCCCACCTCTCCCACCTCCTCACCTCCTCTCCCCGCCTTGCGCTGCTTCTGGGTTACTTGTCGGCATGGACGAAGGAGGCGAAGACACTGTCTTCCCTCGCCAGCAGCTCTTGAGGCGGGTCCTGCTCCAGGATAATGCCCCGCTTCATCACGATCACCACGTCAGCGTTCAGGATGGTGTGGACACGATGCTGGAGAGAAGACCAGGGAGAGAACCCACATCAGCAGGCCGTGTGTCACGTCACTAAGTCCCTGCCTCGGTTCACTAATGCTGAGTCCTGTCAGAAAACTAGAAGGGGAAGGAGTGACGGTGGACTGAGCCAGGCGATGCTATAGCCTGCTCTTGACATCAGAGAGCTCAACATCTACGTTCTCCAGCATCAACTACTGTCACACGGTTCCACACACTTTACATCTATGTGTCTGACTGAATATCATTAGATGATTCTAGCACAGTGTGAAACAAGACGAAGGACAGAGTACTCCTGCGGTAACTTGATACGCCAGACTGTGAGAGAGAGAGAAGTCCCTGGAGATACCAGCAGAGATACCTACTGCTATGATAACCACTGTCCTGTCAGCAAAGGCAGTCATCACCACCTTCTGCAGAATGCTCTCCTGGAGGAGGGAGAAAGAAGAGAGGGGGGGAAGGGGAGGTGAAAGCAGAGGGGGAGGGGAGAGAGCAGAGGGGGAGGAGAGAGGGCAGAGGGGGAGGAGAGAGGGCAGGGATGAGAGAGAGTAGAGGGGGGAGAGAGAGCAGAGGGGGGGGGCAGGGAGGAGAGAGAGCCGAGGGGGGGAGCAGGGAGGAGAGAGAGCAGAGGGAGAGGAGAGAGAGCAGGGAGGAGAGAGAGCAGGCGGGGGAGAGGGTAGAGGGGGATGTTACACTAGAAGCAGTCACACACTCTACAGACACATATGTTGTATAGAATCTCCATCCAGCCTCACGGTTGCCATGTCGATGGAGGCAGTGGCCTCGTCCATGATGAGAATGCTGCTCTTCCTGACGAAGGCGCGGGCCAGACAGAACAGCTGCCTCTGGCCCACGCTGAAGTTCTCCCCTCCCTCTGTCACCATGGCATCTGAAACATAACTATGTCAGAGCTGGTAGTACGCAGCGTAGATACCAACAGTACTATTCATGGATTTGCCAGGGAAGTCCGCTACCACGGTGATAGACGCGTTGCCGTGGTGAGCAGCAGGGGTCGCCGCAGTGTCGGGGGCAGGAGACACTGATGTGAGACGAGAGCAGGGCTGCCAACTCTCACGTTCTAGCTGAGATTCACGCATTCGATTGGTTAAACACACCGCGGAACCAATCAGATGCGAGCGTGTTGGCAGCGCTGCGAGAGGAAGTAAACTTTTGTATTTACAGCCGCTCAGTCTAGCCTGTGATGTCATCTGGTGGATGTGTCTGCTAAGCTATGCTTCAGGTTAGTGAGCTATTCCAGTCCTGCTGTCCTAAGTAGAATGTAGATAAAGACCCTGATGACAACATCTCTCTGTCACCCTCAGACACACGACAGACACACTCACGCTGGTCTTCCAATATGGCTCTGGGTACGGTTGTCATTTTGAACGCGTTCACAATAGCCTCTTTCTATTTCCTCTACACTATGAGGAAAGATCTCCTATCCAAGATGAGTTTCTCGATTGTCCACCACTAAGTGAGTGTTTGGTATGTGAAGTGGAGCAGGAACATCTACTGTGGACTAGAGATAAGCTGCCTGTGTGTGTCTTCATCACAGTGGAACTAAAGCTAGCACACACACACACACACACACACACGTATACACACATACACACACACACCAAGGTCTCTTTCACTAACACACACACACACACACCAAGGTCTCTCACTAACACACACATACACACACATATACACACACACGTATACACACACATTTACACACATACACACACACACCAAGGTCTCTTTCACTAACACACACACTCAGTCCTTCACCCGTACAGTCCCTCTCGCACGCTTGACAGAAGATGAAAGCACAAAGTCGGGTCCTGAGAGCTCAGTGACGTGTAATAATCAGCTGGAGGTAATTTCATGACAGCAAAGTCAAAGGACTGGCCGAGACTCACTGTTACAAAACATGATTCTAGTTTCATAAGAGATGGTAGGAGAGGCAAAGGAAGCGAGAGAGGATGAATGGAGGAGCAGGGCTGAGTGAGAGAAAGTGAGAGAGGATGGATGGAGGGGCAGGGCTGAGTGAGAAAGTGAGAGAGGATGGATGGAGGGGCAGGGCTGAGAGAGAGAGTGAGAGAGGATGGATGGAGCAGGACTGAGAGAGAGAAAGTGAGAGAGGATGGATGGAGGAGAAGGGCTGAGTGAGAGAAAGTGAGAGAGGATGGATGGAGCAGGACTGAGAGAGAGAAAGTGAGAGAGGATGGATGGTGCAGGGTGGAGTGAGAGACATCCAGAGTCCCTGAGGCTGAACTTTATCCTCCTTTATGAACCGGCAGGGTTAATGTGAAGCCCAGATCTCTCGCTACACAAGTCTCCCTCCTCCCCCTCTGCTCTCTCTCCCCCCCTCTGCTCTCTCCTCCCCTCTGCTCTCTCTCCCCCCTCTCCTCTCTCTCCTCCCCCTCTGCTCTCTCTCCTCTCCCTCTGAGGACTTGAAGAGGAGGAAAGGAAGAGAGAGACCCAGCATGTCTACATGTCAGGCCAGAATAAGATGTGTTGAACTGCTGGGTCAGACTGTCTTATCTAATACCTGAGAAACGAGGAGCAACAACCAGAATTTCTAAGACGTGTTTGATTGATGGGTTTGTGCACTATGACATCAGACTGTGTCTGTGTCTGATAAGGAACCTGTGTGTGTTCTGATTGCTTTTGAGGGAACACGAACTGAAATGGTTAGTGTACATAACACCTGAGCTACAGGTGACATGCACTGTTGGCTCTGCAAACACTGGTGTTCGTCTCAAGCGCAATTTCATATAAATGTCAAATCATGTCTAGAAAGCAGTATATATATTTAGAATTGTCCGGTATTCGTTTACACAGGAAGAGACACACACGCACAGGAACACGCATACACGCTCGGAAACACACACGCACACACAGGAACAGACACAAACACACTCAGACCTACCTAGTCCTCCTGGTAAGGTTTTGACCACAGGTTTGAGTTGAGCAATCTCCAAAGCTTCCCACAACATCTCGTCTGTCGCCTTTATCTCTGGGTCCAGGTTAAATCTGACACACACACACACAAGCACGAACACACACACACACAAGCACGAACACACACACAAGCACGAACACACACACACACACAAGCACGAACACACACACACACACAAGCACGAACACACACACACACAAGCACAAACACACACAAGCACAAACACACGAACACACACACACACACACACAATGTTAACATACTGACATATTTAGTAACTAATAACATGTCTTTTTCATCCTTTTTCACAAATCTGTCATTTCAAATCCCCTGCTTTAAAAAGCATCAACTCAAAACACAAAAGAAAGTTGCCCCTCTTCTTTCTAAAATAACCACAGTAGAGTAGATCAGTGTCCTGTCTCTCTCTCTCTAGATCTGAAGTATCCTGTCTTTCTCTCTCTGAATCTGAAGTGTCCTGTCTCTCTCTCTCATGATCTGAAGTGTCCTGTCTCTCTCTCATGATCTGAAGTGTCCTGTCTCTCTCTCATGATCTGAAGTGTCCTGTCTCTCTCTCATGATCTGAAGTGAACATGTAAGTTGAACATAAAAAACAAACCAAAAGATTCTCCCAGAGAGCTTCATGACCTGACCCCCCTCACACGCTGTTCATCTGGATCTTACCTGATGGTTCCGCTGAACAGGATCGGGTCCTGCAGGATGATGGAGAAGCGTGATCTTAACGTGTGCAGCGGCAGCTTAGCGATGTCGATGTCGTCGATTACAATCCGTCCTGTTTTTACACACACAACATTTACAGCAAGACCACGTCTACATCTTCAGAGCTGAAGAATCCTGATTCGTTTCACGATTTATTTGTCAACTTTTTTCTTGAACGTTTGAAAAGTGTTTAGTTTTCCATTCAGAGAGGTAAGAGGGACTTGAGTTTACCTTCAAAGGTGTCGACCATGCGGAAGAAGGCCAGCGAGAAGGATGACTTGCCGCTGCCAGTTCTGCCACAGATGCCAACCTGGAGACAGAAGGTGTCTGTGAGACTCCAGATCTGTTCCTGGCTGTCTGTGTGTGGGGTTTGTGTGTGTGTGGTGTGTGTGTGTGTGTGGTGTGTGTGTGTGGCGTGTGTGTGGTGTGTGTGTGTGTGTGTGTGTGTGGTGTGTGTGTGTGGTGTGTGTGTGTGTGAGGTGTGTGTGGTGTGTGTGTGTGTGTGTGTGTGAAGTGTAGTGTGTGTGTGTGTGGTGTGTGTGTGTGTGTGTGGTGTGTGTGTGTGTCAGATGCAGCCCACCTTCTGCCCGGGGCTAATGTGTGTGTGTGTGTGTGTGTGCGTGGTGTGTGTGTGTGTGCGTGTGTGTGTGTGTGAGATGCAGCCCACCTTCTGCCCAGGGCTGATGTGAGCGTTGACTTGCTTGAGGACAGGTTTCAGCGTGGCGTCGTAACGGACGCTCACGTTCTGGATCTGGATCTCTCCATGCTGTGGCCAGCCCTCAGGTACCTGGGACGCACCTGCGGGGGCGGGGCCGGAGGAGGGGGGGAGGGGGGAGGGATCGGAGGAGGGGGGAGGGATCAGAGGAGAGGGGGAGAGGGGGAAGGGATCAGAGGAGGGGCGGAGGGGGGAGGGATCGGAGGAGAGTTGAGACGAGGTAACTAACATTCTGATATAGTGCTCTGAGTTAGAACTCTGTATGTTAACGTTCTAAGGTAGCGTTCTAAGTTAGAACTCTGTATGTTAACATTCTAAGGTAGCGTTCTAAGTTAGAACTCTGTATGTTAACGTTCTAAGGTAGCGTTCTAAGTTAGAACTCTGTATGTTAACGTTCTAAGGTAGCGTTCTAAGTTAGAACTCTGTATGTTAACATTGTGAGGTAGTGCTCTGTGTGGTTCCAGTCCTGGGTTCCGCTACTGACCCAGTAACCCCTCATAGTTCTCTGGTTCCGTCCTCAGCAGGCTGTTGATCCTCTTGACGGAACCCAGTTGGACCTCCATGTCAGCCAGGTTCCGTACCATCCAGTTCATGTAGTTAGACACCTGGGAGAGACAGGTAGTAGAGTTTAGTAGAGCAGAGTAACACTGAGTACAGTACAGTATTATGGAGTACAGTACAGTATTATGGAGTACTGTACAGTACAGTATCATGGAGTACAGTACAGTATTATGGAGCACAGTACAGTACAGTATTATGGAGTACAGTACAGTATTATGGAGTACAGCACAGTACAGCAGAGTACAGCACAGTATTATGGAGCACAGTACAGTACAATACAGTACAGTACAGTACAGTATTAAGGAGGACAGTACAGTGCAGTACAGTATCATGGAGTACAGCACAGTACAGTACAGTATTATGGAGTACTGTACAGTACAGTATCATGGAGTACAGTACAGTATTATGGAGTACAGTACAGTATTATGGAGTATAGTACAGTACAGTATTATGCAGTACAGCAGAGTACAGTACAGTATTATAGAGTACAGCAGAGTACAGTACAGTATTATAGAGTACAGTACAGTACAGTATTATAGAGTACAGCAGAGTACAGTACAGTATTATAGAGTACAGCAGAGTGAGTTTAGCAGCATAGAAACAGAACAGAGCTCTTCTCAGGTCTCACCATGAGGGCGTAGGTCAGGCCCAAGCCCACCAGCCCAGTGGACAGCTGGTTGTACAGGCAGTTAGCGATGGAGGCTACAGCTGCTATCAACACCACACAGGCTCCTATGTACTCCTATGGACACAGGAGACCAGTCTGACAGAGAGCACACACAGCACACACACACACACAGCACACACACACAGCACACACACACACAGCACACACACACACACAGCACACACACACAGCACACACACACACACACTCACACACACAGCACACACACACACACACAGCACACAGCACACACACACACACACACACAGCACACACTCGCCACAACAGGCTGACCACAGCTGTGTGCTCCTTGTCTTATCTTGACACATGCTGCTGTTTCTATCATTCCTCTAGTCTGTATGAGAGAGACATTACCATGCGGACCTCTAGCCAGCGATTGGCTGCAGTGAGGAACAGGGAGGCTATGTTGTTGGCGTCTGTGTACTCGAGTAACCTCTTTCTGAAACGTGGCTCGTACCTTTTAACGGAAGAGCATGCGTCAACACACACACACATAAAACATACAGTTTAAACTTGGGTGAGGGGTACGGGGCGAGGGTTAAGAGGTAAGGGGAGAAGGGTATGGGGCGAGGGGTAAGGGGCGAGAGGTAAGGGGCGAGGGGTACAGGGAGAGGGGCTGACGGGGCGCAGGAGGGTAAGGGGCCTGAGGGAGTACGGCCGGTGAGGGGTAAGGGGAGAGGGGTAGCGGGCGAGGGGTAAGGGGCGCAGGGGTACACGGGGTGAGGGGTATGGTAAGGGGGAGATGGTTAGCGGGGCGTAGGGGTACAAGGGGTTAGCAAGGGAAGAGGGTAGCAGGGGAGGACGGTACAGGGAGGGGGTATGGGGCGAGGAGATCTCCCTACCTTGAAGGACCCAGCCGACGTGATAGGGTGAGAGCCCTCCAACCTGTCTCAAGCGAGCAAATGAGAGAGCAGAGGTAGCGAACGTGGGGTGGCTCGTCCTCGGCAGCTGCTGCAGGTCGTTATGGAGGAGGGAGAGGAGGGGAGGGGGGAGGTGAGGGTGGGGGGAGGTGAGGGCGTTTGGAGGGAGGGGAGGGGGGGGAGGGGGGGGGAGGGAAGGGGAAGGTGGGGAGGGGAGGGGTAGGGGGAGGGGAGGGGGAGGGGAGGGGAGGGGAGAGGGAGTGAGAAGGGGAGGAGGAGGCGGGGGGAGGGGGGAGGAGGGAGGGAAGAGAGAGGGGAAGGGAAGGCGAGGAAGGGAGGTGAGAGGAAGGGAGGAAGAGGGGCGCGGGAGGGGAGAGGGGAAGGGAGTCGAGAAGGAGATGGAGAAAGAGGTTATGATTGAAGTCATGCCAGTCTGTCTGCCTGTCTGCCTCCCTGTCTATCTATATGTATATATGTCTGTCTATCCTCTCTGGCCACGCTGCCTGCCTGTCTGTCTGCCGGACTGTCTGCCTGTCTGTCTCATCCTCTATGTTAGTCTGTCTGTCTCTCTCTCTGTCTGTCTGCTTACCTGGAGGCGACACGGAAGTACTTCTGGATGAAGTAGCAGGTGACGGCGAGAGGCAGCAGGGCGACCATGAAGACAGGAGTGACGTAGGAGATGACACCCAGCGCTGACACGCACAGCAGAGTAGAGCGACTCAAACACTCCAGCGTGGCGGGGATGTGCTGGTCAATGGTGTTGGTGTCTGTGGAGAAGCGGTTCAGGATGCTGCCCAGGGGCGTGGTCTCAAACAACCTGCACACCACAGGAGAGAGAGGGAGGGGAGGGGGGAGTCGGGAGGGGGAGCGTGGGAGAGGGGTGGAGGAGGGGGGGGAAAGCAGGGACAGAGGAGAGAGAGTGAGGAAGTGAGGGGCAGAGGGAGCGAGAAGAGGGAGGAGGAGGGAAGAGAGAGCGAGGGAGGGAGGGAGGAGGAGGGG
>BROE01000003.1:19208355-19220103 GCA_036571765.1 Plecoglossus altivelis
GACCACACACACACACACACACACACACAGACACAGACACAGACACACACAGACACACACACACACAGACACAGACACAGACCACACACACACACACACACAGACACAGACACAGACACAGACACACACACACACAGACCACACACACACACACAGACACACACACACAGACCACACACACACACACACAGACTACTCATACACACACACCACTCACACACACAGACACACAGACCACTCTCACACACACACACACACCACTCACACACACACACACACACACACACGGACCACTCACACACACACACAGACCACTCACTCACACAGACCCTCACACACACAGAGATCCCCCTACACACGCACACACACGCACACACACACACTAACGCACACCAACTTGAAACAGCACACCAGTAGTGTTCAGGTGACTACGGTCACATGATGAACAGATGAGGTCAGGTTACTAAGGTCACGTGATGAACAGATGAGGTCAGGTGACTAAGGTCACGTGATGAACAGACGAGGTCAGGTGACTAAGGTCACGTGATGAACAGACGAGGTCAGGTGACTAAGGTCACATGATGAACAGATGAGGTCAGGTGACTAAGGTCACATGATGAACAGATGAGGTCAGGTGACTAAGGTCACATGATGAACAGATGATGTCAGGTGACTAAGGTCACATGATGAACAGATGAGGTCAGGTGACTAAGGTCACGTGATGAACAGATGATGTCAGGTGACTAAGGTCACATGATGAACAGATGAGGTCAGGTTACTAAGGTCACATGATGAACAGATGAGGTCAGGTGACTAAGGTCACATGATGAACAGACGAGGTCAGGTGACTAAGGTCACATGATGAACAGATGAGGTCAGGTGACTAAGGTCACATGATGAACAGATTAGGTCAGGTGACTAAGGTCACGTGAGGAACAGATGAGGTCAGGTGACTAAGGTCACATGATGAACAGATGAGGTCAGGTGACTAAGGTCACATGATGAACAGATGATACACTAGACTGCAGACTTCCTGCCACTTCCTTTCTAAAACTGTCTTTCCTCTCATCCTCCTCCTCCACTCTGCTGCACCCTGGCAACACGTCCAGACATGCATGCATGAACACACACACACACACACACACACACACACACACACACACACATGAACATGCACACACACACACACACATGAACATGCACACACACACACAAGTACACACACATAAACAAACACACACACATTTGTGGTGTTTCCACATGAGGCTGCTAGTGGCTCAGGTTGTCAGCTTGTGTGCGTGTCAGAGACCAGAGCAGCAGAGTGTGTGTGTGTGTGAGTGTGTGTGTGTGTGTGTGTGTGTGAGTGTGTGTGTGTGTGTGTGTGTGTGAGGGAGTCTAGATAGCGTGACAGAGATTTGGAGAGCCTCTGGCTTCGACAGAGGTGACAAGTCTGACAGAGACACACAGACGCTCAAAATAATGAAACCGTTTCAGAAGTACATAAGCTGATCCTGTGTGTGTGTGTGTGTGTGTGTGTGTGTGTGATGTGTGTGTGTGTGTGTGTGTGTATGTGTGTGTATGTGTGTGTGTGTGTTTACAACCCTGGCTCTTGTGACCAGGGCCTGATTAAGTGAAATCCAGCCTGGTATTCGACACACACACTTTTACAGATGGTCTATTTTTAAAGAGAACTATTTTAAATAGCTTTAGGATAACCTCTCCAACACCTGGTCTGGCCCTAATGTGTCTCTGATGCATCTGAGCTGTGTGTGTGTGTGTGTGTGTGAGAGAGAGAGAGAGAGAGTGGGTGTGTGTCGGTGTGTGTGTGTGTGTGTGTGTGAAAGAGAGAGAGTGTGTGTGTGTAAGAGAGTGTGTGTGTGTGTATAAGAGAGAGTGTGGGTGTGTGTGGGTGTGTGTGTGTGTGTAAGAGAGAGTGTGGATGTGTGTGGGTGTGTGTGTGTGTGTGTGTGAGAGAGAGAGAGAGAGAGAGAGAGAGAGTGTGGGTGTGTGTCGGTGTGTGTGTGTGTGTGTGTAAGAGAGAGTGTGGATGTGTCTATGTGCGCTATTTAAAAGTTAAACATGCGATGTGAACTATCCAAAAACACAAGGAACAGCAGAAACATGAAGAAATCACATGTAAAGAGGTCCACACCTGAGGAACAGTGCAGTTCTGTGTAGGAGACTCTGCTCTGGCAGCAATGACCTGCGATGTCCAGTGAGCCAACCAGTAGTCGATGGTGACCATGAGGGAGTGTTTGAGGAGCTGTGATAGGAGGAGCAGGGCGAGGAGGAGGAGCCCGGCAGAGGACAGGTAGGTGCCGCAGGAACGCCAGGGGATGGTGGCGCGCTGACGCAACACCTGGGAGAGGCTGTCATCATCGTCGCTCACCTCAGACTCCTCTGAGAAGGAGACAGACACACCGGGGTCAGAGAGGAGGAGGAGAAGGAGGCGAGGACGAGAGGAGGAGAGGAGAGGAGAGGAGGAGAGGAGAGGAGGAAGAGAGGAGAGGAGAGAGACACACCAGACACACCAGGGTCAGAGAGGAGGAGAAGGAGGAGAAGGAGGCGAGGAGGAGAGGAGGAAGAGAGGAGAGGAGGAAGAGAGGAGAGGAGAGAGACACACCAGACACACCAGGGTCAGAGAGGAGGAGGAGAAGGAGGCAAGGAGGGGAGGAGAGGAGGAGAGGAGGAAAGGAGAGGAGGGGAAAGAGAGGAGAGGAGGAGGAGAGGAGAGGGGGAAGAGAGGAGGAAAAGAGGAGAGGAGTGGAGGGAGGGAGGAAGAGAGGAGGAGGAGATGAGTAGGAGGAGGGGAGAAGGAAAGACACACCAGGGTCAGAGAGGAGAGGAGGAGGAGAGGAAAGGGGGAAGAGAGGAGGAGGAGAGGAGAGGAGGAGGGGAGAAGGAAAGGGGGGAGGGAGGGAGAGGAGAGGGGGGAGAGGGGGAGGGGGAGGGAGATGAGGAGGAGGAGGGGAGGAGGGGAGCGGGGGAGGGAGAGGAGATGGGGAGGGAGAGGAGAGGGGGAGGAGGCTGTGTGTGAAAGTGGGCAGCAGGGAGGAGCAGTAGAACAGTCCAAGCCTGCAGAGCTAGCATCTGACACATGCTGGGAAAGAGAGACGCGGTCAACAACAAGAGAGAGCGAGACGGAGAGGAGGGGCTTCAGGAAAGACAACCAAAGAACAAAAGAGAGAGAGAGAGCAAGCCAGAGAACATTCCGGAAGTTTCTAGACCAGCCGTGATGCAGGATAGATGCATAGTAATGGCAGAGTCTACAGGATAAGCTATTTGGCCGTATGCTACAGCAATGCGATGCCACAGATTGGTTAAACCCATGCAGTGAAAAGCCAGACCTGCCGTGTCCAGAGCAGCAAACAGTGCTGGTGAAGACAGACCACGTGTCCACCCAGCAGGGCCACACAGACAGACAGGTGGACAGAGAGGCAAGTGGACAGACAGAGGAGACATGAAGATTCTGCTGGACACATCTGTCCCAGCACTGTGTCCCTGTCTCTATCCCTGTCCCTCCCCTCCTCCCCTCCTGCCCTCCTCTCCTTCCTCCCCTCCACCCTACCTCCCTCATCTCCCTCCTCCCCTCCTCCCTTCCTCCCCTCCTCCTCTTCTCTCCCCACTCACCCTCCTCATCCTCTTCTGTCTTGGTCGCGTCTCTAGAGTACATAGCCCTCCTAAGGTTCTTTCTCTCCAGCACTGTCATGTTCTCCTCCACTGTCTCCTGGACAACACACACACATGCACACACACATGCACAGCAACATTAATTATCAAACAAATGTAAATATGGACAGTGTCACAAAGTACACTCCTCCCTCTCCTCCCTCCTGCTCCGCCCCCTCCTCCCTCTAGCTCCGCCCCTCCTCCCTCCTGCTCCTCCCTCTCCTCTCTCCTGCTCCGCCCTCTCCTCCCTCTAGCTCGCCCTCTCCTCCCTCTAGCTCTGCCCCCTCCTCCCTCTAGCTCCGCCCCTCCTCCCTCCTGCTCCTCCCTCTCCTGCCCACTGCTCCGCCCTCTCCTGCCCACTGCTCCGCCCTCTCCTGCCCACTGCTCCGCCCCTCCTCCCTCTAGCTCTGCCCTCTCCTCCCTCTAGCTCCGCCCCCTCCTCCCTCTAGCTTCGCCCCCTCCTCCCTCTAGCTCCTCCCTCTCCTCCCTCTAGCTCCTCCCTCTCCTCCCCACCTTCTCAAACTCCTGGTCCTGCCGGTTCATCAGTGTCTTCCACTGCTCAAACAGCTGAGGCTGGGAAGTCTGGATGTCCTTCAGAGTGCCCTCTGTCTGGATGCTGCCATCCTTCATGGCAATGATCTGACACCATGCAGAGGCAGGAGGAGGGAGCAGGGGGGAGAGGGGGGAGGGAGTGGGGGAGGGGAGGGGAGACGGGAGGGGAGGGGAGGGATGGAAGGAACAGGAAGGATGAGGAGGAATGGGGCGGAGAATGGGAGATCGGAGGGAAGGGGGCGTAGGAGAAGGGAGGGAACAATTATGAAGTGAGAGGGGTAGGAAGGTAAGGGAGAGAGGGATGGGATGTGAGAGAGGAAGTAACTTAACAGAGGGAGAGAAACAAAGGGAGGGAGAGAGAGAAATAAATTAGACCGAGGAAAACTGTAGGCTAATCGGGTGTTCACTTTAGACCCGATTAAAGGTAAGATTGACTGCATATCTTTATTTACCACACAGCAAACACACACACACACACAGCACACACACACACCACACGCCACACAACAACATGCGGGATAACCGGAAGTCCCAGCGGGGCTGCCCAGCAGGTACTGCAGCTTGTGAGTGACCAACACCACAGTCCTCTTCTCCTCCCTTAACAGCTTGAGGATTCCTTCCTGCATCAGGCCGCTGTGGCTCGCTCAGTGCTTGGTGATGTCCCAGCGCTGAGAAAGGTCTCCAGTAAGGCCGTACAGAAGACGCGGGAAGCATCGGATCGAGAGAGAGGAGAGAGGATCCGGAGAGGGGAGAGTAGATGAGAGAGAGATATGCGGGGCGACCTCGCCATCTGGAGAGACGAGCAGAGGAGGAGAGGAGAACAGAGAGAGAGAGGCTCAGAGAGAGAGAGAGAGAGGAGAAGGAGAGAGAGAGAGAGAGAGAGAGAGAGAGAGAGAGAGAGGGAGAGAGAGAGAGAGAGCGACAAGAGAGAGAGAGAGATGAGTGAGAGAGAGAGATGAGAGAGCAGAGATGAGAGAGAGAGGGAGGGAGAGAAGAGAGAGGAGGGAAAGAGTGAGTTGCTCGTGAAGAGATGAAGAGAGTTTGTGGTGGAAGAGAGAGGGAGGGAGTGGGTGGGAGTGAGAGGGAGGGAGTGGGTGGGAGGGAGAGAAAGAGATGGAGGGAGAGAGACGGAGGGAGAGAGTGTGAGACAGAGTGTGAGAGAGTGTGAGAGGGAGGGAGGGAGGGAGGGAAGGAGAGAGGGAGGGACGAACAGACAGAGTGAGGGAGGGAGAGAAAGAGAGCGAGTGTGAGAGAGAGACAGAGAGAGAGGGAGAGAGAGGTAGGGAGGTGGAGAGAGAGGGAGGTGGAGAGAGAGAGAGGTAGAGAGAGAGGGGGAGAGGAAGGGAGAGTGAAAGTCAACACACCAGGGACACAGACCCATAAAGAGAGAGGAGGTTATAAAGTATACTGGGTTGGAGGCGTCCCTCACCAGGAACACCACGTTAGTCTGCTGGTACAGAGCTCTGGCCACGCTGATCCTTTGCTTCTGTCCCCCTGACAGGATGATACCCTGCAGAAACACACAAGCATGCTCACACAACCTCACCTGGACACACAACCTCACCTGGACACACAACCATGCTCACACAACCTCACCTGGACACACAACCATGCTCACACAACCTCACCTGGACACACAACCTCACCTGGACACACAACCTCACCTGAACACACAACCTCACCTGGACACACAACCTCACCTGGACACACAACCTCACCTGAACACACAACCACACTTTGCCTCACACTTGGCCTCACAATCACACCTGACTTCAGACTTCACAACCGAAACTTAGGTGCTTATTGACAATATGTTTCCTTCACAAGCCACTTGTGAAGATCTTGTCCTTGTCCAACTATTGATTTGATGTACTGTAGTATCATATCAGGGTGACAGGGCCAATCAGGATTAGGCTGCAGATAGATAGACACAGACACACTAACCCTCTCTCCGACCTCAGTCTGGTCTCCCTGGGGTAGAATATCGATATCAGGCTGAAGGGAACATGCCTCTATGACAGCTTGGTACCTGGAGCAGGTGCACGCACACGCACGCACACACACGCACGCACACGCACGCACACGCACACACACGCACGCGCACACGCACACACGTGTGACAAAGAGAGAAAGAGGCAAAGTATAAAGTCAGACAGATGCTGAAGGGAAAGACAAGAGAGAACTAAATACTCACTCCTGATAGGCCCAAAGAGGAGCCTGTCATCATGCAACAGAATGTCTCCACGGCAACAAAGCACGTGGTGTTATGCTGAAGGCTGTCCATTAGGATCCAGTGACAAGGACATAGCTTGTCTTACGGAGAAACCATGTATCTTGTGTGCATTAAACACACACAGACCAGACCAGACTAGACCAAGCCAGGCTAGACCAGACCTGACCAGACCAGACCTGACCTGACCAGACCTGACCTGACCAGACCTGACCTGACCTGACCTGACCTGACCAGCCCAGACCTGACCAGACCTGACCTAAGTCTCGGATCTCACCTGGGTTTGATCATAGGCATCTCAAAGGTGATGTTCTCCACCAGGGTAGCGTTGAGCAGCCAAGGCTTCTGGGAAGCATAGGCCACAGCATCTCGCTTCCTGCCAGAGAAACACATCATTAACATCTCCCTTCCTGCCAGAGACAAACATCAACATCTTGCTTCCTGCTAGAGAAACACATCATTAACATCTCTTTTCCTGCCAGAGAAACACATCATTAACATCTCTTTTCCTGCCAGAGAAACACATCATTCACATCACTCTTCCTGCCAGAGAAACACATCATTCACATCTCTCTTCATGCCAGAGAAACACATAATTCACATCTCTCTTCCTGCCAGAGAAACACATCATTAACATCTCTTTTCCTACCAGAGAAACACATCATTAACATCTCCCTTCCTGCCAGAGAAACACATCATTAACATATCCCTTCCTGCCAGAGAAACACATCATTCACATCTCCACCAAGTTGTGAAGTCAAATTAACAACACTGGATGAAGATAACACAGAATAAACCATAGAACAAATGAACCGAGTTCACACTGAACTCTGGGGTCATGGATCAAGGCGAGTTTGATTAGCAGCTAACAGCTTCCGTTGTTCACAAGCAACACAGAAGCACGATCATGTCATTCTCGTCATCCACTTCTCTCTGGCTATTGTCTGGGCAACGAACAAACACACCGCTTTGATTCTCCTCTGAAGATAACAGTGAAGTTACTATCAGTACGGCCACCATCTGGCAGCCGGTGGCGTGTGGCGTGTGGCGTGTGGTCACCTGATATCTCCTTCTCCTGCTGCGTCCTTGTCCGTGGGGCTGCAAAAGCACACACACACACACACACACACACACACACACACACGCACACACACACACACGCACACACACACACATTAACACACGAATATGCACACATACACACACACACACACGCATTAACACATGCACACGCACACACACACACACGCATTAACACATGCACACGCACACACACGAATTAACACATGCACACGCACACACACACACACACACGCATTAACACACGCATATGCACACATACACACACGCACACACACACACACAAACAAACACACACACACACGCACACACACACGCATTCACACACGCACAAACAAACACACACACACGCACACACGCACACACATACATACACACAAACACACACAGTGTTTGATTGTAGATCACCGCACACACAGAGTGTGAATCATCACACCAGAAATGTGAATGTTTTTGTTGACCAGTCAAATTACCACAAGAATGAAAAGCTGAATATGACTTATCATTGTGCTATAATATTTTATTCTTCTGTCATTGCTTAATTTTTTTTGTTAATCCTTTGTTAACACTAACAAAGTTATTTGGGTTGTATTTTTCTACAGCCAGGCGAATGTTTTAGAAGTTATTTCAACATCGTCGCTCCTCCTCCCTCGATAATCTGCCCATCCCCAGACCATGAACAGAACCCCCTCCATGACGCCAGCCTTCGACCCAAACGATTACAGTGTGTGCGCGTCTCCGTGGCGACGCCAGGGACATGCCTCACGTATGAGGTCATCGCTCTGAGCTCTGCTGATGAGGACATGACCCCTCCCCCCTCCTCCCCCGATCGCATCACTGGTCCAAACGCAGCTCCATACCATCTGGATGTCTCATCGCTGATCATCAGGGACTAGACGAGGTGCAAAGACAGGCTGGATAAGATGGGACAGGGACACTGACAAGGACACTGACAGGGACAGGGACACTGACAGGGACACTGACAGAGACACTGACAGAGACACTGACAGGGACAGGGACACTGACAGAAACACTGACAGAGACACTGACAGGGACAGAGACACTGACAGAGACATTGACAGAGACATTGACAGAGACACTGACAGAGACACTGACAGGGACACTGACAGGGACACTGACAGAGACACTGACAGAGACATTGACAGAGACATTGACAGGGACACTGACAGAGACACTGACAGAGACACTGACAGGGACACTGACAGGGACACTGACAGAGACACTGACAGAGACAGAGACACTGACAGGGACACTGACAGAGACACTGACAGAGACACTGACAGGGACAGAGACACTGACAGGGACAGAGACACTGACAGAGACACTGACAGGGACAGAGACACTGACAGAGACATTGACAGAGACACTGACAGAGACACTGACAGAGACACTGACAGGGACACTGACAGGGACACTGACAGAGACACTGACAGAGACACTGACAGGGACACTGACAGGGACAGAGACACTGACAGAGACATTGACAGAGACATTGACAGGGACACTGACAGAGACACTGACAGAGACACTGACAGGGACACTGACAGGGACACTGACAGGGACAGACACAGAGACACTGACAGGGACACTGACAGAGACACTGACAGGGACACTGACAGAGACACTGACAGGGACAGAGACAGCTCTCTGAATGATTGGGCCGGACGACACGATAGCCGTTTCAGATCATTGGCTGAA
Source organism: Plecoglossus altivelis (assembly GCA_036571765.1). Taxonomy (NCBI): domain Eukaryota; kingdom Metazoa; phylum Chordata; class Actinopteri; order Osmeriformes; family Plecoglossidae; genus Plecoglossus; species Plecoglossus altivelis. Next base: position 19,217,606 of record BROE01000003.1, read on the forward strand.
GCTCATTTGAATGTTCTATGGCAGAAAACTGACCTCATACATCTTAAGAGTGCTCCCTCTGCAGATGGCTGACTGGGTTTTTTAACTGAGACTTGGTATTTATTTCGCAGTAAATGGATGAATTATATATGTTTTGCGTGTGTTTATTGATAAAGCCTGTTTTGACGAGGTGTGTCAGGGTGGAGCTTATTGGTCAAGCTTGACGGAGCATGTCCTCGTCACATCTGCTGGAGGATTAAAGCTGATTCACGTTTTTAGGATACCGTTGATGGGTACACACACAATCAGCGAGCGAGGCCACACACACGCTCGCATTGATTTGTTTACACACACAAACACACACGCTCACACACTACACACACGCTCACACATACATCACACACTGCTCACACATATCACACACACCACCCCACGCTTCACGACACACACACACTACACACACCACCACGCTCAACGCACACACACACACAGTTCAACCTCACACACGCTCACAACACACACACATCACAATACACACACAAACACACACACCTCACAACACACACACACTCATCACACACACACAATCACGTCACGCACATGCACATACACTCACACTATCCACAGCCCACCACACAGACACACATGCGCACGCACACACACACACACAACATGCACAACACCGCTCATACACACACACACAATCACCACATCACACACACACACATCACGCTCACACAGCAGTTTCACACACACATCACACACACACGCCTCACACATCACATCACACACACACCACACACACGCCTCCACACACACACACTTACGCTCACATGTTCATCACACACACACACACCACACTACGTCTCAGACACACTACACACACGCTCACACCACACACACATACTGCTCACACAGACACACACACACACACGCTCACACACACAACACACCGCTCGACTCATCACACACACACTATCAGACACACACACACACCACCTGCACACCTTTTATTTTTCCTCGTTAATTACACGCGCACATGCTTACAGACACATACACACATGTACGCACACACATGCCGGTACCTCACACACACAGCACAACACATACACACACACAGGCAGCCACAGAACAACACACACACAGACCACACCATGCATTACATTACAATGTACATCCATCACACAGACACAGTACATCCATACACACAGACACACACAGACACACACACATACACATACATACTGTACATATATACATTATTACACACACACACCTGTCCAGCTTTTTGTAGGGCTTAGCATTCTGAGTAGGACAAGCGACCAAGGACAGAGAGAAGAGGGACTGGAGAGGATAGGACACTAAAACCATTTGTATCGTCTGTGTGTGTGCGCGTGTGCGCATATGCTTGTGTGAGTGCATGCATGCTTGTGTGAGTGCGCGCGTACGTGCATGTATATATGGGTGCGTGCGTGCGTGTGTGCGTCCGTATGTGCGTGCGCGCGCGTGTGTATACGTGTGTGCATCTGTGTGTGTGTGCGCGCGCGTGTGTATACGTGTGTGTGTCTGTGTGTGTGTGCGCGTGTGTATACGTGTGTGCATCTGTGTGTGTGTGCGCGCGCGTGTGTATACGTGTGTGTGTCTGTGATGCCTTGTGAGGTACAAGTCACTCATAGTGATTGATGGCTTGTTGTGTTGGTGATCTGCAGTTCGGTGTGTAGAAATGTCCCTTCAGCCCATGTGACAAGGTCAAGGATAAACTGAGCACTTAATTTAGACCTTCATGAGCATGACATCCTCTGTACGCCGAGTGTCTGCAGGGTGTTGGGACAGTAACATGTCCTCAGCTTATCTCCATGGTTACAGGGATGTTTCTATCATATCTCCGTGGTTACTCGGATGTTTCTATCATATCTCCGTGGTTACTCGGATGTTTCTATCATATCTCCGTGGTTACTCGGATGTTTCTACCTTATCTCCGTGGTTACAGGGATGTTTCTATCTTACCTCCGTGATTACAGGGATGTTTCTATCATATCTCCGTGGTTACTGGGATGTTTATCATATCTCCGTGGTTACAGGGATGTTTCTATCTTATCTCCATGGTTACAGGGATGTTTCTATCATATCTCCGTGGTTACTGGGATGTTTATCATATCTCCGTGGTTACTGGGACGTTTCTATCAGGTGTCCATGTCTACAAGAAAAACTCACCTGTCATCTCCTTCTGAGTCCAGGATGGGCAGACTGTTAGAGCAGAGAAACAAACAGAATGTCAAGTAATATTGTTTGCTTGAAGACACAACTCTGGGCATGTGAGAATAAACCATGAGTCATTAACACGCTTGCACACACAACGCACAATAGTGAACTAAGCTTTTGCTACACAGACATACTGTAGAGTGAGTGAGTGAGTGAGTGAGTGAGTGAATGAGTGAATGAGTGAGTGAATTCGTTTTTCCCCCACCGCTCACCCTCACCCCCCCTGCCCCCACCCCTGCCCCCACCCCTGCCCCCAC
>BROE01000003.1:19243430-19259049 GCA_036571765.1 Plecoglossus altivelis
GGGAAAGGGGGAAGGAGGGAGGGGGAGGGAGGGAGGGAGGGTTGAGTGTGGAGGGGGAGGAGGAGAATGGAGGGGGAAATGGAGGGGTAGGGGGGAGAGGGAGAGAGGGATGTTGTAGGGAGGAAAGGAGAGTGGGAAGGAGGATGGGGGAGGGAGGGATGAGTGTGGATGGGGAGGAGGAGAATGGAGGGGGAAAGGGAGGGGTAGGGGGGAGAGGGAGGGGGAGAGAGCGATGTTGTAGAGAGGAAAGGAGAGAGGGAAGGAGGATGGAGGAGGGAGAATTGAGTGTGAAGGGGGAGGGGGAGAACCGAGGGGGGAAGGGAGGAGAGGGAGAGAGGGATGTTGTAGGGAGGAAAGGAGAGAGGGAAGGAGGATGGGGGAGGGACGACAGGAGAGCAGAACAAAAGGGTGTGTGAAGGGAGAGAGAAATGGATGGATGAGGAAAAGGATCGGGGGGAGTGAACAATTGACGGATTAAAGGTAAATTACTACTGAAGGGACACAAAGCTTATTACTTATACATTAGATACTACTTGTGTTGCTAACATTTTCCCTCTACGTATTTTACAGACAGTACAGCCAAGGTTCTTCTGTTACTTTGAATATACTCAGTTTTATTTTTCTTTTATCAGGAGCTGCTCGGTGATTTTATATGTAGACTAATAAAATACTGCTGCTGCTTCATGTTCCTCTCCCTCACTGTGTTTGGCACTTACGCTGGTCGTACATCCATCAAGTCGACCAGGTGACTGTTTAAATATTCCTCTGTCACAGACGAGTCTGGGGATCCAATACTAATGACTGTCACCGGATGAATGATGTCAGACAAGCAGAATGAGCCAATCACAGGAAGTCTACTGGCAAAGCATTCTGTCCCCAGAGAAGAGGTAACATATGCACATGAGGTGTCCATCACTTCAGAACACATCCGAAACACATTCCCTCTCCTTCCTCCTCCTCCTGCTCACAGCCTTTCATTCCAACCTTCTCCTCCTCCTCCTCCTCCTATCCTAAACTCCTCCATCACCTCTTATCCTAACCTCCCTCTCCTCCTCTCCTAACCTCCTTCTATCTTAACCTCCCTCTCGTCCTCCTAACCCTCCTCCTCCTCCTATCATAATGTCCCCCTCCTCCTCTTATCCTAACTTCCCCCTTCTCCTCATCCAGCCCTAACCTCCTCCTCCATCTCCTTACCTCCCTCCTCCTCCTATCCTAACCTCTCCCTTCTCCTCATCCTCCTCCTCCTGCCCTAACCTCCTCCTCCTAATATAACGTCCCTCCTCCTCTCCTCCTCCTCTCTCACAGTTTCCTCCCGGATAAATACTCACCACAGTCGGAGCTAACACAGACACAACAATCTGAGACAACAGCAGTAATATACGAATCATAACCTCCAGCAGCCCTTAGCTAGATTCAATCAATACCTCTCCCAGGCTGAATACATATTGGATTTCTGAGCGAGTGAAGAAAGGGAACTGATTTTCATGTGGTGGTGTGAACAGGATGTGTTATGACAGGTGACATGCGTGAATGGATGATGCTGTGACGGCATGGCAGGACCAAAACTCTCTCCCGTTCCCATAGTAATCACAGTCCTTGTTTCTCTTTAGTTTCAGCTGCACAGCACGCACAGTACCGCATTAACAAGGTCACAAAGCAACCTACCATCTCAATCTGGATAGAAAGTACTGTCTCTTCTCTTCCCCCCTGTTGTATTGTGCTGACTAATATCATCAATAAATGCTGAGCGTAGTGATTTAGCGAGACAGCCTTGATTTCACCCTAACGAGCCCCAGTGAAGAGCTGGATAAATCGGCTATATTGATCTGCTATAGGATTGAACAGACCTCCAGACCTAGCAGGATCTAGCAGGATCTAGCAGGATCTAGCAGGATCTAGCAGGACCTAGCAGGATCTAGCAGGATCTAGCAGGATCTAGCAGGATCTAGCAGGACCTAGCAGGACCTAGCAGGACCTACCACAGGGGTGGGCAATCCTGGTCTTCAGGGGCCACTGTCCTGACGGTTTAGATGGTTTAGATGTTTCCCTGCTCCAGCACACCTGATTATAATGATGGCTTCCACAGAGCTTGATAACGACCCATTCATTTGAATCAGCTGTGCTGGAGCAGGGTAACCTTTAGGACAGCGGCCCTCGAGGACCAGGATTGCCCACTCCTGATCTAGCAGGACGACAGTCACCTACCTATGAGTAACTTGGGGAAGTTGGAGGTCTCGATGTTGTGGTAGTAGATGATGGAGGTGACCCCTGCCATGAAGGCAAGGCCAGCAGGCATGTAGAGATGCAGGTGAAGAGACTGGCTGAACCTGGGCAGGGCAAAGAGGATGACGCTCACACACACACACACACACACACACACAGACACACATACACACATACATAGACACACACACACATAGATAGACACACACACACACACATACACACATAGATAGATAGACACACATACATACACGTACACACACATACACACACACACATAGATAGATAGACACACACATACACACGCAGTGCGTACAGTTATCAATCTTTATGTAGCCTTACACACACAAAGGAAAACCCTTCGCATCTTCCGGGTAATATAGAGCTCTACAAAGTCAGCTTTCATAGCAGTGCGTCAATTAATGTCCAACCAGAGTGTGTTGCTCCAGTCTTGTGAAAAATGCTAGATGCTGGAGAGCAGATGAGAGGCTCTCTGGTTGACTTCACTAACACGTGAATATACCTCACAGATACACAGACAGGCTGTCGTCCTGAGACCATAAAGGACTTCACACACGGTCACACTGAGAGCACACACCAGATGAGGAGAGAGAGACAAGGACAAAGAGAGAGAATCAAGAACAAAGAGAGAGAGTCAGAGACAAAGAGAGAGAAAGAGAGACAAAGAGAGAGAGAGTCAGAGAGAGAGAGAAACAGAGAGAGAGAGAGAGAGAAAAACTGAGAGACAGAGAGAGAGAGAGAGAGAGAGAGAGAAAGAGAGAGAAAGAGAGACAAAGAGAGAGAGAGTCAGAGAGAGAGAGAAACAGAGAGAGAGAGAGAGAGAGAAAAACTGAGAGAGAGAGAGAGAGAGAAAGAGAGACAAAGAGAGAGTCATAGACAAAGAGAGAAACAGAGAGACCGAGAGAGAGAGAGAAACAGTGAGACAGAGAGAGAGAGACAAAAAGAGAGACACCGAGAGACAGAGAGAAAGACAGAGACAGAGTGAGACAGACAGAGAGAGACAGAGACAAAGAGAGATACAGAGATAATGTAGAGCTCACAATTGAAAGTGAAAATGTGCTTAAAAAATCAGATGTGATTGCTGTAACAGTTGACATTTCATACTGTGACACACACACACACACACATAAGGGAGGAGGTATCTGAAAGGTAACAACAGACGAGGTATCTGAAGGTAGCGACACAGGTACAGCGTCTGATCATGACTCACCCGTCGGACACAATACCCTCGGCGACCTCGCAGACGAGGACGAACAGCAGGATGAAGGTGAGCAGCCAGCGCAGGCTGTGTCCAGGGAAGTGGAGCCAGGTGCTGTGGTGGATGTGGACCTTGGAGCTCTGACTACCCCAACCTGGAGCAGCAACACCACGCACAGCACACACACAGCACACAACACACATTACACACAGTAACAGCACACACACAGCACACACAGTAACACCACACACAGCACACACAGCACACACAGCAACAGCACACACAGCAACACCACACGTCACGTTATACACACAAACACCACACACAGCACACACAGCACACACAGCAACAGCACACACAGCAACACCACACACAGCAAAAACACACATCACGTTATACACACCAACACCACACACATCACACACAGCAACACTACACATCAAATTATACCCAGGACACACATCACACATTGTACAAAGCAGCACCACACACATTATACTCACTAGACATAGCAACACACATTATACAGACGACACATCAAACACTGGACACATGAAACACATTCGACTCAGGAGAGCTAGCTAACAAGGAAGTGTTTACCAAACAGACATTTTGGCTCAGGGCCAGGAGGAATCTACTGGATGGGTGGTGTAGAGGGAGAGATTATACTAATAGTGTGGGGAGGTCAGATGGATAGGTGAGAGAGTGAGGGAGAACTAGAACCAGACAGTCACACTGTAATGACACTGTGTGGAACAGTAGCATTTGGCAATACATTTCAAGAGACATGCAGAGCCTTGACATAGTCCTAATGACACATGGAGAGTCTGTCCCTGTCTGATGACATAAATGAGTGTGTCCCACATTTATGACAAGGTGTAAGTCAGTCTCTTTCTGATGACACGGGCAAGTCGCGCTGTGATGATGACACTAATGGCTTTACAGACAGGCAGCAAGAGAGCACCAGCCTGTAATGTGATCACTGAGGAACATGGCTTTAACCTCGGTAAATTCCAGACAGAAAGGTCACATTTATTTGTCCAAAATAAAATGGAGATTGCAGGAACATGTCCTGGTTCGCCATACGTTACCAAGGTGTCTGTCCAGAATGTTACTGCTTTGGACACAGGGGGTCGGATAAAAAATACTTTAAACATTTCAAACCCTAACCCTGATCATATTATGAGTACACGAAGTCCATTTACGAAGAGCCCATGTGAAATGACCCAGATATTTGGTCAAACAGTATGATGGTGTCATAAGTGCCGTACTTGTATGAATGACATGTAACTGAGAATGCATTCGTGAGCCAACAGCAGTTACGTTTAACACGCTGAATATGACCATCAGAGGACACATTCTCCAGACCGACTGTCTCATCGCAGACTCTCAAAGTGCAGTGCAGACACATCAGGCAGTGTGTGCGAGAGAGAAAGAGAATACATGCTGTGTGTATTTTGGATGTTCTCCCAGGTATCTCCACTCACCAATAACAGCCAAGAAGTGTGTGTGTGTGTGCGTGAGAGAGAGAGAGAGCGAGGGCATGAGAACTTGCTTGCGTTACTCACCGATGAAGAGGATGGGGAAGGTGATGAACAGCAGGAAAACGTGCGGCACCACGTTCAGAGCGTCCAGGAAGCAGCCGTTGTTGAGGACGCCTCCATCCACGTTGTACGCTGAGCCGTTCTCGTTCCCGCAGAACGCCAGCGACATGGCGGAACTGGGACTCTGAGGAGAACAGCCACGGGGAAACCAGAATAGAAGAACAGTGAGAACCCAGTGAAGATGTTCCCAGGACATGTTCCTCTGAGGTGTCTGAAGTCCACGACAAGATCCCACGCAAGGTACTCCTCCTTATTCTACATGCTGTCTGTCAACGCTCGGGTCCACAGAGATCAGATAGGAGGGAAAGCAAAGTGGTGAGACAGAGACAGCTCAGAGAGCAGCTATTAGCTCTCTCTCTCTTCTCCACTGGGCTAAGCTGCTTTCCTAGTCGCGCTGGGAAGAAATGCCTTCATCGCTGTCTCCTGCAGTCTCCAGCACACATCCTGTTACACGGCTGCTGAAAGGCACGCACACTCACACTCTGGCAACCTACAAACATGCATGCGGCACGCACACACGCAGGCACACGCACCCACCAGGCGACCACACACGCCCCACGCCACGCACGCACGCAGCAGGCTAGAGTGATTGATGTCATATAGAACACGCTTAATCTTGCTAGTTGCAAAATTTAGGCAAGCCTTAGCCTATCCCATTCGATATGCCGGCCCGCACCCGCCCACCATCACCACCACCACCCCACCACCATCACCTCCCTATGCCAGATTAACAACAATTCAAACGTCTGACACATCGTGTTTTGGACCGCCATTTGTTGCTCCCACCCCATACATACTGCATGCGAGTGACACCTACCCACTGGCATTTGCCTGTCTGACAGATACGCTGGTGACCCGAAGAACAAGAGGAGAACGAAAAAAAGGCACGAACCTAAACAGGGAGAGGTCTGAGGACTACATCTGACGAGAAGAGGGTAGATGTGTCAAATCAAAGAAACCCGACCCCTCCCCCGAGGCCCCCCGAGAGGGAGCCTGGGAGGAAGCGCCACGCCCCTCCCTCCCTCCCACCCTCACGCCATCGCCTCGCCAACAGTCCTGGTGTTTCTACCAGGGAGGGTCGCACAACACGTAGTAGGTTCTTGTCAGACGCCATGGAGGTTGGTTTGGGGTGAGCTGTTTTCTTTCTGGTGAAAAGCATTGTGGGGGAAACACGGGCGGGAGGGAAGAGCGAGGAGGAGGGAGGGAGGGAGGAGGCGAGAGGGGAGGGAAGGGAGTGAGGGAGGGTGAGAGAGAGGTGTGTGTGTGTTTTTGTTTTTGTGTGTGTGTGAGGGAGGAGAGAGGAGAGGAGAAGGGAGAGAAGGAGGGAGTGAGGCAGGGTGGGAGGCAGAGAGGCAGGGGAGAATAACATAAAGAGGAGCTGAATAAACGAAGGAGAGACATGGTAAACGTCAGAGAGAGAGAGAGGAGAACATGGGGGGAGGGAGGAGGGGAGAACGGGAAGCAGAGAAAGAGAAACGGAGAAGGAGAGGGGGAGAGAAGGAGAAGGAGTTTTAGGTAAAGAGGAAGAACTAATAGAATACGGAACGTGTCCCTGTTCTGTTTTTCGAATGGGAGGGGTGAGTATGTGCGAGGGTGCAAAAAGATAGGACAAGAGCCCGATTGGGCTTTGAGGAGAGGGGAGGGAGGAGAGGGAGGGAGGGAGGAGATGGATATATTGAATGAGTGTGTGTGAGGAGGGGTACAGCTGTGCAGTGAAAATAGCAAACGTCACTGTAAGGTTTGTGTGAAGCATGAGCCTAACCTCTCAGTTCAATCCCAAAACACAAATTGGTTCCCATAAATGACATAATCACACCTTTCAAAAAGAAGGAACCTCACAGCATGTGAGTGGAATGTGAGCTCTCTGTGCGTATTATGGTCTGTCCATAAGATTTCATGTCAGAAGGTTTGAGCTACAGGATTCGCGAAAAGGTGTTGATGATCTTATAGATGTCAGCAAGGACGTGTCCGTGGCTACTGCCAGCACAACGGCTTGATTTATTGCATAGCTTTTCAAGTTAGCGGTGCATTCCGCTCCACCTAACCTTCATTGGTAACAGCTGTGTACCACAGGGGCCATTATCAGCACTTTAGAGAAGTTAGGAGGTAGTTTAAAATGAAAGACAGGCAGCTTTTGATTGGCTATAAGGCACTGAGGGGGTTGTATTCCCTGGCGCTTTAGAGACTTCCACAGACGTTTGTGAACTTGCGTCCATCAAGCTGGGTTGAGGGAATGTATCTTATAGCTGTGACCTCACACACACACACACACACACACACACACACCACACACACACACACACTTGTGCCGACCTCACACAGTACCAAAGGTCAGGTGTCAGGGGAGCGGTGGGGACAAGCTGCAGCGTGACGCGCTGAGAGACACTCCGACCTCCCCTGAGACACCCGAGCTCTGTGGAGACCCTCTCACTTCCTGTCCCGCGCCAAAATACTTCCCCACATTGGAGCCTGTGGGAAACAGTGCCTAAAGTAGGACCTGAGCCTGTGGGCTGTCTGCCTCCTGAGGTGGAACCAAAGAGGAGTCTAGGTTGCAGGGGGGGGAGGCATGTGGGCACAGAGCCAGGACAGGGTGAGGACGTCTGGGGTGAGGCACGGCCAGAACATGGGGCAGGGAGGGTGGCATTAGGAATAAAATGGGATTTGATTTTGGGGTTTGATTTTTTTTTTTTTAACTTCTTTCTAGATTAGCATACAGAACAGCCCACTCGCAAATCCAATTTTAGAGCAATGAGGGTGGCAGCCATGATATTTCTTCCGACCGAATGTCTAAAATCGCTTAGACCCAATTTCGAATTGCCTGGGGACACTGAGAAAACGAGCCGAGCGCCCGCGTCACACAAAGAAAGACCTGACGGTGGTCGGTGTAACGACCCGTCCGTTGCTAGAAGACGATACATTCATACCGTAAATCGACCAGACAACGGCGGGTCTGAACAGTGGCTGAATGAATGATTCCAACCCGGTATGGAGCGGCTGACTCTATGTATCACAATTCAACAGCACCGGAGGACCGACGAGACGGTGATTTATGACAACTGGAGTCGATCCAGAGACCTCTTGGGTCAACCCACGCGCGTTCGGTCTGCTGATGCTGTTGGTGATAAATGCAGATGTTTGCAAGACTGCACGTAAAGGGGATTCTCGGGGCCATTGACGTTGCTTTCAACTAAACCATCTCACAAAAGCAATATTCGATTTCGTAGCCTATTTAACGGTCGGCCACGCCTCTGAACTGAATAAAAAAAAAGGTTTTGTTTAACAAATGTTTAAATGTTCATCAAAGCAGAACGTAGTGTTGAACAAGTTTGATGTGCCACTCAGACATTCACACACCATCATGTACTTACCGGCTTATATCGTGAGATCATCTTTGATTGAGTTTTTTCAAATAGCGCTGCTCCACCTGATAAAATCTCAAAATCGAAAAAAAACGAATGGGTAATGAGCTTTTTTTCAAACAATTTGCTCAGTATTTAGTGTCAGAAGGTCCCTGTAGCCTGTGGTACGTGCTCTGGGGCAGGTATGAGTGAGTTCAACACAATAAATAACTAGAGAGTAAAATGAAAACAAATTCACAGCTAGTTTAAAGGCATCTGCTTTATCCGATGCTAGTTATGACCACAACAATCCATGACGTAGGCAAACAAAAGGAAGTTGGAATATCGGCCAAAAATCCGAGTCCTTTAGGAGCTGACCACGGTGCTGAAACTGGGGAAAAGAAAGACAGCGAGATCATTCAGCACCGCTACCTTTGGCGTCAACGTCGACATAACCCGCTACAACTAAAGCAGTCGATGCTATGCTTACACACAGAACGGTCACGTAAGCCATCACGTTAGAGAATCGGACTATGATGTTGGCAGAGCATTTATATTACATAATAGACTGGTATACAGCAGAGTGCATGCGCGTAGAAATCTACTTAATTGTTACTCGTGTAATTGAATTGACATCGGCTACTATTTCCATATAGCCCAATTATTTGCATTAGTCTGAACGTTTTGAGACGGACATTTATGATAGATTATGCATAAATAATGTAGTACAAGATGAATGGATGTCTAAATCTAGAGGCCTGGATTTCTGTAGGTATATGCAGTGCCTGTCTTTGTGCCCCAGTTAAACTCTAACCATCCGCTAATGAAGAAGGAGGAGTCGGTGATGCCGGGGGGTTGACGTTCTAGGGTCCGAAAAAAGGAACACCATTGCCCCCTGTAGACGTCAATATTATCGCTGGATGAAAAATGTCCAAAAGATTTCCTTAATTGATCCAAGTAACAGAGTAGGCTATAGAGGTGACAGTATTGGCTAAAGTTATCGATACCGAAGGCATGACTTTGTGTTGTGAGAAAATTAAATTGTTTGCACAATGTTTTGAATTGATACTGAACATCCAATTGTATTGATTCCGTAAGAGCCGTCATTATAAAGAGTGAGGGTATCGATCAAGTGTATTTTGTTAGATCAGATAATGCAATTTATCTAATGAGATTGAAAACGGATAACCGGCACAGTAACTCCACAATTTAAGAGTAGAGAAGTATGTTTCATCAAGAGCGTGAACATAACCACAGTGCACGAGGTTCTTATTCAGGTGTTCATCGCAGGACTTTAAATGAACATTAAAAAACAACACCTTTACCTTAAGTTCGACTGGAATTTGGTGCACGAGCAACACCGCCGAACGCCGGTGTTGTTTAACCTCAACATTAAGTCGCGCGACAAACATTTAGAAACAAGAACTTAATACAATACGATTTAAAAAAACGTTTCAACTGAATTTAAATACAATTCCGGTCAGCATTCCGCACATAGTTTATAATGAACTCACTTTTTCCACAATATTATTTTATTTAATCACTTAAAACTCTTTGATAATCAACATGATCATGAACAAGCTGAAGCTAAGTGAAACGGCCCAGTTGTAGGAAGATGGAGTCCTGATGTTAGCGGTGCAGCTTTTGGCAGGCTGAAGATCATAGACTAGAAGAACGTTCTACAAATGCAAAAAAGATGGTTACATTAGTAAGTTCAGCTAGTTCACCTGATTTCTCATACTAATAATGGCTACACTATAGAAAATAGAATAGAAATAGAATATGAATGTATATTTAACAGCATTATTTATATGCCCATATAACTGGGGCAAAGTGGGAAATTATTTCCATTTGAAATTCAATCTTCAGTTAGCTAATGGCAAATAATTTGAGATTCCCTCGTGTTTGTTCATTTCTGGGACAAAAACACAACATGAGAGATCCTTCCACAACCAGAAGAAGAAGGAAAAACATCAGAGAGAAGAACGTTTCTCTGGATCAGAACATGTCCCTGGCAGGAACATCCATCAGACCAACTGCAGACAGGCAGGTCGCTTCACTAGGCTGGCCCAGGACCATGACCCCCTCCCTGGGCTGGCCCAGGACCATGACCCCCTCCCTGGGCTGGCCCAGGACCCTGAGCCCCTCCCTGGGCCGACCCAGGACCATGACCCCCTCCCTGGGCCGGCCCAGGACCCTGAGCCCCTCGCTAAGTCAGCCCCGTGTTGTCTCTCAGTCAGAGTAATGCTGAGGATGGCATTGCTAAAAACAAGCTGGGAGTCACATGCCTTGAAAACAGTCTGCTGAGATTTGAATACAAACATCAATTTTACGACTTCTTTTATTTTGTGACTTTGTCACTGAAGCCAAGAGAGCCCTTTTATTTTTTGTACTTGTGTTTTGTCATGTCCGATTGGCAGAGAGACTGTCACACATGTGTCATCATAGAGGGGACACGCCCCTTAGGGGGTGGAGCAAGTCATGTCACACATCTCCCCTCAGGTGGGGGAGGGGGGCTGGGCGGAGAGAGAGGTGTGGTTACCCCGGGTGACAAGGGGAGATGAAGGGGGGAGGTGTTAAAGTTGGAGCAGGTATCCATGTCTGTACAGGGACGCACTGCCTTCAAACACCCTTCTGTTCACAGTGGGACTGACTGATGTTGACTCAGGGCTGGATGAACACACACAAACGCCCACACATGCACACACGCACACGCACGTGCACGCCCACGCCCACACACACAAATGCACACACGCACACAACAGACAAGCAGAAGAACACACACCAGGTTTGCTTGTCTCTTTAATGGTTAGATGGTGTTATCATACCCTGATATAGTTTACAATAACATCTTACTGTAAGAAACGATAACTGAATCACACGGCTAACCTGACAGGGAACAGAGAGTGTGCGGTCGTGTTGGGTTTGGAGTGTTGGGTTACTTACACCTCATCCTCATAGTGTTTGGGTGGAGACACAGCGATCACCAGATCGATCCAGTCCTGGACATGAAAACAAGACTGTTAGCGGGCTTTCAAACCGATGCCAAACACACATCCCCTTAGTTTAATCTTTGTTTTTTAAATCACCTCGTCTGTCTAGTTATGGCCATGTCTATAGCAGTGACAGTCAGTGCATGCAGTGTATGTACCATACATCATACAACAGGGTCTTATCTATATAACACTGCTAAAACAGAGATGTAAACACCAGCAGAGAGCTGGGAAACCCTTCCTGAGTCTCTAGAGGGGGTGTGGTCTCTCTAGAAGGGGTGTGGTCTCTAGAGGGGGTGTGGTCTCTCTGAAGGGGGTGTGGTCTCTCTAGAGGGGGTGTGGTCTCTCTAGAGGGAGTGTGGTCTCTCTAGAGGGGGTGTGGTCTCTCTAGAGGGGTTGTGGTCTCTCTAGAGATGGTGTGGTCTCTCTAGAGGGGGTGTGGTCTCTCTAGAGGGGTTGTGATCTCTCTAGAGATGGTGTGGTCTCTCTAGAGGGGGTGTGGTCTCTCTAGAGGGGGTGCGGTCTCTCTAGAGGGGGTGTGGTCTCACCCCTCCACTGTTCCAAGCTCTGGCCAGAGAGTTCTGGCCTTCAGCCAGAGACACGTCTGTTAGGATCTTCCCATTCACAGCCATCACCTCATCTCCTGGAACGATCCCACCTGAGTGAACACATACACACACACAGAAACACACATACACACGCACACACACGCACACACACACACACACACAAACACGCGCACACACACAGAAACACACACACAGAAACACACATACACACGCACACACACACACACACACACACAAACACGCGCACACACACAGAAACACGTACGCACGCACACAGAAACACACGCACACACACACACACACACACAAACACACACACATACACACACACAGAAACACACATACACACGCACACACACGCACACACACACACACACACACACAGAGCACAGCAGTGTGAAGGTTGAGCTTCTGTGACTGATCCTACAAGTGTGTGTAAACAGGACTATCCTCAGTAAATAAAGGTGTAATGAATTCAGGTTTGTAAACAGCAATGGATACTGGAACAGCCCCAGGAAATACAAGCCAATCAGATACCGGCCAGAGATCGACCAGGAAATACAAGCCAATCAAATACCGGCCAGAGATCGACCAGGAAGTACAAGCCAATCAAATACAAACCAGAGATCGACACTTTGTCAATATTCTTTGTGTGAAACAATAATCGGTTGCAAAGAACATTTGCATCAAGCCATTTTTTCCTTGGAATATAATACTAACAGTATGAGAAACATAACCTTAATGTAAACAACTGACTATCCACAACTACCTATGACTGGTGTTCTTAACAAAGCTCTATGTCAAACATGTATCCATTTGCAGAGGCTAGCATGGTTAGAACATGACTGACCATGCTTGTCTGCAGAACCTCCTTCATAGATGGCAGATACCACCAGCTTCCCCAGGGGGGAGTCCACACCCCCCTCCACAGCTAGATCAAGCTTACCCACCTGTGCATAACAGGAAACACAAACCAGACATCTGAGTCGCGAACCATCGGAGTGATAAAGTGTTGCTTTCAGTTGAAGCAGGAGTCGAGAGTGAATCGCTTTCAGTGGAAGCAGGAGTCGAGAGTGAATCGCTTTCAGTGGAAGCAGGAGTCAAGAGTGAATCGCTTTGTTACCTTTTTGATTCGAAGCAGGCGAACATCTCGATCTTCGATCTGCTCTGCGGAGAACTGCAAGATTACGGGGGACAAAAACCCTTTAATAGGGATTAGATCGGGCGCCATTTTGTGTTGCAAGAAAATGATTCCTTTCTGGCCAAAACTACGGAGTGACTGTCTAATAGAAGGATGCTCACATATCGTATCAAAAGTTCAATTCAACAGAAGCATAGAGATGTTCTACAAACGGTCAGTTAACATCACAGGTAATATCTTGTCACAGGTGATCTATCCACACAGAATTATAAAAGGTTAACTGTGACATGACACACAATTTCAACAAACTGACATTTAAAAGCAGTTTGTTGCCAAAGGTCATAATATATAGATTCTTGAACAGGAAGCCGATCTCACAGCTATCCTCAGTTTAAATCTCTACAAGGGACTCTCTAATCACACAGATTTGTATTAATACCTGTAATATTCACGTCAGTATTCATGTCAATACCTGTAATATTCATATCAGTATTCATGTCAATACCTGTAATATTCATGTCAGTGTATACTGGATGCTAGGATGCTAAACGCTAACGTATGTATGTGGAGTGTAACACAGTACCATTGAGTAGGGGTCAAAGTCCTCCACGTATTTCTGAAAGACCTGCAAACCCCAAACAGACAGCTCATTAAAGCGACTCGATACATCGATGCTGCTATCACACAGTGACTTCTCTGACAGCCCTCTGAATCAATAGGATCCATTTAGAGATTTCTTAATGCATGGTCTAAACCTCATTTGGATAACCAACATCTCTTGTTAAGAAGTTGATCTTCAATGTGCTGTTTGTCTGACTCACATTGCTCTGTTTGGCTAGAGTGAATGGGAAGAGATTATGTGGATACTGCTGTGACGTATGAGTTTGGAATAATAGGTTTCCTTTGACAACAGCAACAATCTCATTTGTTTGATAATGGTTGTTCTTGTCAATATGAACATAATTGTACGTTCTGGCAACTGCACTCCTACAGAACAGACCAACAGTAGATGCTGATTGGCTAATGAAATGTCCAGCCAGGAACTGAAGAACTCTCCTTCGCTGTTCCATCTCCCCCCTCCCCTGCACCGCTATTCCACCCCTCCCCCCTGCATCGCTGTTCCATCTCCCCCCTCCCCTGCTGTTCCATCTCCCCCCTCCCTGCACCAGGCTGACTGACCACATGGTTAACAAACAGGTAATTGCACTGTCGCCTTCAATCTCCAAAACAGGCCTTTTCTATCGCAGGAGCCAAACGCTGGGAAGCACCAGTCATTACTTTTCTGCATCGCTCACGCCTGCAGTCTGATAGAGACTGACTGAAAGGTCATTACATCTGACGGTTTGACACACTTGGAGTGGTCATACATAAAGGAAACCCTCCATGGATTATACAAATAACCCTTTGTTCCATAAAGAATATGCAAGACAGATTACTAACAGATTATTGACCTAACAATTCATCTCTCAGCTCAGACTTAGACAGGAGGAAAGGAAACATTTCTACCGCACAGACTAGTGTGAAACATCGTTTGTGCAACTTGACCCAGATCTGTAAGTCTTCATCACACAGGAGCATGCGTTCACACACGATGGAAGAATCTGGAACAAAGTTTTATAAGATTGCCTGAACGTCCTGTGAGAGCACAGCAGGAGCATAGAGACAAAGAGGAACTGAGTCAAGTCAGGAGACAGAGAGGAGGTTCAAGTGAAGAGGTTCTAATGAGAAGGTTCAAGTGAAGAGGTTCTAACGAGGAGGTTCTAGTGAAGATGTTCTGATGAGGAGGTTCTAGTGAAGATGTTCTGATGAGGAGGTTCTAGTGAAGAGGTTCTAATGAGAAGGTTCTAGTGAAGATGTTCTGATGAGAAGGTTCTAGTGAAGAGGTTCTAATGAGGAGGTTCTAGTGAAGATGTTCTGATGAGGGGGTTCTAGTGAAGAGGTTCTAATGAGAAGGTTCTAGTGAAGAGGTTCTAATGAGAAGGTTCTAGTGAAGAGGTTCTGATGAGGAGGTTCTAGTGAAGAGGTTCTAATGAGAAGGTTCTAGTGAAGATGTTCTGATGAGGAGGTTCTAGTGAAGACGTTCTAATACAGATGTTCTAATACAGAGGTTCTGATGAAGAGGTTCTAATGAGGAGGTTCTAGTGAAGAGGTTCTAGTAAAAAGGGTTCTAATGAAAAGGGTTCTAACGAAGAGGGTTCTAGCAAGGAGGTTCTAATGGGGGTTACTTGTCTCTTGTTGGCCTTGAGGGAGGTGTTTTTATACGGCACCATCCTCTTCAGCATCTCTGGAGGCTGGAACACACAACCAGAGGTCTGCTAGGAGGATGAGAATGTGTGTGTGAGAGAGAGAGAGAGCGTGTGTGAGAGAGAGAGAGAGAGAGAGAGAGAGAGAGAGCGTGTGTGAGAGAGAGAGAGAGAGAGAGACAGAGAGAGAGAGAGAGAGAGTGTGTGTGTGTGAGAGAGAGAGAGAGAGTGTGTGTGTGTGTGTGTGTGTGAGAGAGAGAGAGAGAGAGAGAGAGTGTGTGTGTGTGTG
>BROE01000003.1:19280222-19303525 GCA_036571765.1 Plecoglossus altivelis
TACATTCCTAGTTCACTTAGATCATGAAGACATGAGAAATCTGGATTTATGATTTTCATTTAAGAGGACCGAGACAAACGAAACCACTGTGTCAAGAAATACGAAATAACCGTAGAAAATGATTTAGATAGTGATCTTTTATTCATTCGTTTATGTACAGAGAAGTTGTAAAAGACAACAGAGTATTCGATGGGACTGTGGGAGCTGCAGGGAGCTGCTTAGTAGTTGACAGTCTTGGCTGGTTTGGTTTCATCCAGCTCAATGTCCAGGTAGCGGAAACGTCTGTGACGTCTCAGGATCTCGATGGCCTTCTGCTCCACCGAGGACGGAACGATGCCCAGGTCCTCCAGACCAGGCAGACCCGGGTACTTTAGATCTGTGGTGTGGAACTGGTAAACACAAGAGGGGGGAGGAGTGTGGGGGGGAGGTGAAGATGGAGGAGAGGAGAGGAGGGGGGAGGTGAATATAGAGGAGAGGGGAGGGGAGGTGGAGATGGAGGAGTGTGAGGGGGAGGTGAAGATAGAGAGGAGGAGGGGGGAGTGTTAGGGAGAGGTGAAGATAGAGGAGAGGAGGAGGAGTGAGAGGGGGAGGTGAAAGAGGAGAGGAGGAGAGAGGAGTGTGAGGGGGAGGTGAAGATAGAGGAGAGGAGGAGGGAGGAGTGTGAGGGGGAGGTGAAGATGGAGGAGGAGGGGGGAGTGTGAGGGAGAGGTGAAGATGGAGGAGGGGGGAGTGTGAGGGGGAGGTGAAGATGGAGGAGGGGGGAGTGTGAGGGACAGGTTAAGAGAGAATCTCAACATTTACTGAGAAAGTAGAGGAAAAGTGATCCAACTTCAAAGCATCCAGTCAAACTCATCAGAATTCATTAAGATCCTGGATGCTGGTACGTGTGTTGGTCATAAACACATTTAAATGAGTCTTGCCTTCCTGAATGTCACACTTCTAAATGTATGGAGTTGTTAGTATGTGTGTTTTAAAAGACTCTTACCCGGTCTACTTTGTCTGGAGTAGTCCACGGCTCAAATGGATTCAACGCAAAGAAACTAGCAACAAGACTGAAACAGAAACACAGACAAGTTTGAAAATACTTTGAGATTAGAGTCCTTACATTTCCCCTTTGAGGTACGTTAGCTGTGGTGAAAGTACTACAAACTACAAACGTGCTACACACAAGTCAGAGCAGTAGCTGATCTCTGCTTCATGCACTTCAAACACCTGCTCACTGGATATGACCTGGGTGACCTTAAGGGTTCCAACGCCAGTGTTGGTGCTCACTGGATATGACCTAGGTGACCTTAAGGGTTCCAACGCCAGTGTTGGTGTTCACTGGATATGACCTGGATGACCTTAAGGGTCCCAACGCCAGTGTTGGTGCTCACTGGATATGACCTAGGTGACCTTAAGGGTCCCAACGCCAGTGTTGGTGCTCACTGGATATGACCTGGATGACCTTAAGGGTCCCAACGCCAGTGTTGGTGCTCACTGGATATGACCTGGATGACCTTAAGGGTCCTAACGCCAGTGTTGGTGTTCAGGTCGTAAGTCAGGTGAACGAAAGAGAGGAAGGGTGGATACTCACTGGTACAAGGGTCGAGGGAGGGGGTAGCAGACGAAGGGCCTGTGGGCCACAGCGTAGACATACTCCACCAGATCATGGAGGAGGTAGCGGTTGGGTCTGGGACCAGAAAACAAAGGATGAACAAAGCAGAAGGACTGATTACTATCATCATGGGAGGGACAATGGAGTGACATCACTACGTTTGTACAGTGGGGAAACCATCAGGTGATGTCGAGGACTTTGAAATGTGTTGATCCAATTGAAATATGTCACTGCATAGTGACATAGACTTAGTACTTAAGGGTTAGTATTTACAACTAATCCACATTTGCCTTTTGCTGGTGAGATCAGTATGGAATCTATCTCTCTTTACAGGTGTGATCAGTATGGAAGCTCTCTCTCTTTACAGGTGAGATCCGTATGGAAGCTATCTCTCCTTACAGGTGAGATCAGTATGGATGCTATCTCTCCTTACAGGTGAGATCAGTATGGAAGCTCTCTCTCCTTACAGGTGAGATCAGTATGGATGCTATCTCTCCTTACCCCACTAGGGCGTAAGTCCTTCCGTTGGCATCCGGGTCTTTGATGGCGTTGATGATGGCCTTGGCGACATCCACAACCTGTGGAGGATAACAGTGACTGACTGTAGAAAGGCTGAATGTGATGGTCAACAGTGTGACAGTAACAGTACACAGCAGCAGGCAAAAGCGCTGATCCAGGGAACACAAACTATCCATCTTTGACCCCGAGCTTCTCAGTGTGTGGCCAGCACCAACGCTCTGCTCTTCAGATGGTTACATGTGTTGTCGCGGTGTGAGCCCTTCCAGCACCGTGTGTGTGTGTGTGTGTGTGAGTGTGTGTTTGTGAGAGTGTGTGAGTGTGTGTGAGCGGCTTGCGTGAGCGTATGTCTGTGTGTGTGAGTGCGTGGGTGTGTGAGTGGCATGCGTGAGCGTATGTCTGTGTGTGTGAGTGTGTGGGTGGGTGTGTGAGTGTGTGTGCGCGGCGTGCGTGAGCATATGTCTGTGTGTGTGAGTGCGTGGGTGTGTGAGTGTGTGTTGTGTGTGTGAGTGTGTGTGTGAGCGGCGTGCGTGAGCGTATGTCTGTGTGTGTGTGCAGCAGTAACACACTCACGTGAACAGGCTGTTTCACAGTGTCCTTGCCCATGGAGATCAGAGGCACCGCCTTCCCAAACCAGCGCATGTCTGTTGGCAAATAAACACTTGTTTACAAACAAATACCACAGTAATACCCCATCCTGTTTGGATGTGCATGTCAGCGTATGAGTCAGCCATGTTTTCCAACTTAAAAGAAGCCTGAGTGTAATAGCTCCCTCTAGTGGCATAAGAGAGGTAGTTCTTACTGGCAAAATGATTGAAGAACTTGTCCTCTCTCCCGAACATCTCGGCTGATTTCATGATGATGGCATCTGGGAACTCATCCCTTACTGCTGTCTCTCCTACTGCCTGCAGGACCACACAACTCACATCTTATACTGTGTGTGTGTGTGTGTGTGTATGTATGTATATATGCATGTGTGCGTGCATGTATATGTATGCATGTATGCACATATATATGTATATAGTGTTGCAGCAGCTATTCCAGCAGTAGTAGCAGGAGCAGTGTTTTAGTGCAGATGAGGTACCTTGTTCCTCAGGTATTTGGAGGGACTGCGGATGTCAGCGTTCAGGTGGGACATGTGAATCAGCTTGGTGATGCCAGCCTCCCTGGTTGCCTTGGCGATCTGCTGAGGGATGCTGACATACGTGTCCTCGAAGCGGTAGTTACTGCAGGTGGAATGATGAAGATTTCAATGAAAGGAAATAGAAAATGCATGCATAAACAAATTTGTGTTAATGGAAATCAATTTACTCATACCTAGAAATGAAGTTCTATTATTCTATTGCGTTTCATCCTTAAAGATCTATACCCACCTGATCTACCTCAGCCTCTAACTGTACCAGTGCTGCATCCATACTCACCTGGTCTCCCTCAGTCTCTAACTGTACCAGTGTACAATTAAAAACTGTACCATCCAGACTCACCTGGTCCCCCTCAGCATCTAACTGTACCAGTGCTGCATCCATACCCACCTGGTCCCCCTCAGCATCTAACTGTACCAGTGCTGCATCCAGACTCACCTGGTCTCCCACTCTCGTCCAACCAGATTGATGACAACGTTAGAGTGCTCCAGGGCTCGCTTGATGGAGTCCTTGTCTCTGGCGTCCCACTCCTGACAAGAGGAAGAGTGAACCAGGTAGGAGATAGAGAGGAGAAACACTGCATTTCTGAGTGGCTGGATGTCGGTTTGGTAGCTCTTCCAACAGGACATAGTTAGTTCCACACGAGTGGGAGTAAGTGTGTACCTCTACTGAGTCTATATCAGAGGTGTTGAACTCCGGTCCTCGAGGGCCGCTATCTTGAAGGTTTTCGATGTTTCACTGCTCCAGCACATCTGATTCTAATAAATGGGTTGTTATCAAGCTCTGTGGAAGCCTGATAACAACCCATCATTCAACCAAACATCGAAAACCTTCAGGACAGCAGCCCTCAAGGACCTGAGTTTGACAACCCTGGTCTATACAAAAGGGATCAATTCATGACCTTTGGAGGAAAGCAACACAAGCCATGTTAGATGTCTTCCTGTATTGATTTACCATGAAGATGATTTGTCCAAGATCCCCCATAGGTCTAAGGTACATCAGATCATACTGGTCACAGCGATGGGGAACTATAATCTGGGAGCCCATGCGACCTGCAAAAATAAAAACAAAAATATTTTTTAATAATTTGAGACCACTCTTTTCAGATACGCTTTAAACCCATTTTAAATCCGTGGCAGTTCTGGTTGTAGATAAAGTTACCAGTAGGGTCACAACTTACACACCCCAGTAGGGTCACAACTTACTCACCAAGACGGTTAACCACGTATCTGCCCAGGAAGCCAGTAGCGCCGAAGACAGTAGCAGCGACCCCGCTGGAAGAGGAGCGGCCGCCTTTGCCTTTCGGGATGACGGCATGATGGACCTTCCGCTGCTGCACTGTCACGGGGATGGCTGACAGCACCGCGGGGGAGCAGGAACCTGAGTAACAGGGAGGCCAACAGACATATGAATGAAGGTAGATATATGAAGGGTTATCCTGGTAGTTCGCAATCTAGCTTGATGCGGCAGCGGTATGGTTAAACCTGCTACCGGCGTCAGTGGGAATGTACCGGTAAAATGCTACCATTTCTAGTTACCGCATAACTACCACATTATTCATGTCATGTGTAGTTAATTGTTCTGCCGCTTTTATACAATTGATTAAAACCATGAAGGTAAGCCGGTGAGGTCCGCAAGTCAACCATTTAAGCCTGCTAACTAGCGATGCCATTGCATCTTACGGTAACTACCCAGTTCAGTTTGCTGAACGGCTAATAATGTATGAACAATTTATGTAAATACACAACATGTTTAACACACACTCATTTACAGATAGCAAGTCACCAGGAAGGCATCGTAAAATTATAACTTTGACTTGGTGGTTAATTACCAGCTATCTTAGTCGGTTCTAAGCTAGCTCGCCCTAGCTAGCCACCGCTAATACTGGCTACTTCGTAGACCTAGTAGGTCACAACTCAACAGGGTCACAGATGATAAAAAGACGGATTTTAAGCCATGCAATCTTCCCCTTTCACGAAATTGTATCGCCTTTCTCACAATCATCTGTAAGATGTACAAAATTATTATTAAATATGAGAGTTCAGACGTATTACTCACTCGAGATTCTGGGAAGGACACTCGCAGGACGGCTAACTAACGCTGCAGCCGCCATGATTGTTTTCTGACGGTCTCAGGTACGGCAAGTGTGAAAGGACAAGTTGGAACGCAAACTCAAAATACAATTCATGTTCATGTTGACTTGGCAAGCCGATGTTTCTATATACGTACGTGTTCATCTGTCGAATGTATCATGTCTTTATTGCTATTATTAATGCGTCAAACGTATATCTCTTTTTCGTCTATAAAGTTGGCCAAAACTTAGTTTAGAAATGTTTACAGAGCTGTGTTGGCGCATTGATAGTTTTGCGACCAAGTCTTAATGCATATTCGTTCAGTGCTCATTCTGAAGAAATTAGTCTTACAAAATTGAAATAGATATTTTTATTTGACAATAAAATACATACAAAATAGCCACGCTATCTTTGGGACACAAAACATCCTATTTCTAATGATCTGTACGGGCAGGTCTAACAATAGACCTGTTCAGATAGCCACGTGTGTTTAGAACACAGATTCCTGACGTCATCACGCCAGAAGGATCTCCCAAACTAATGTTTTTACTTCGTCGATTCAACTTTTTATTATTATTTTTTACAGCACATTTACTAATCAGAACCAGTGATATAATGGGCATTGTGGAGGTGCGTAAGATCTTAAAACTGGCGTTGCTTTGAAGTCGCAATTGAAATTTTGACGTAAGTGCCTAAGATGTGATGCTTTGTTAGTCTCCATGACAAAATAAGCAGACATGCCTGCGTATTCTTGACTAGACTCAAACCACTTTGGATCGACTGCATCATGCTATAGAAACAGTACATTATAATGACTTCCTGGCTGAAGACGCTGATGTTTTCATGGTATCGTTCTTTGTATCTAACTCCTTCCTTCATAAGATACATAAGCAAAGTGCAAGGATTCTAATACTGCAAGGCACGATCTATCAACAAGAGGATTGTCAGTCAATATCTACCAGTAAAAAATATAATTGCAGAAACAATGGATTACAAAATATCTCATTCATGAATTATAACACATGTA
Source organism: Plecoglossus altivelis (assembly GCA_036571765.1). Lineage (NCBI taxonomy): Eukaryota > Metazoa > Chordata > Actinopteri > Osmeriformes > Plecoglossidae > Plecoglossus > Plecoglossus altivelis. Next base: position 19,286,577 of record BROE01000003.1, read on the forward strand.
CAAGTTAAAACTTGTCTAAACTTTACAATAATCTGAACCATAATCTTACACTCTCTCCCATACATAAATCACAGCAGGTATATGTACAAGAAAAACAGTTGATTATAACAAACCCACCTCATAGGTTATGATTTGATCAAATGTGCATGCATTAAGAAATCTAATATCTCTGAATCATCCTACATCATATGCACTATTATTTTAACTCATTACATAACATATACAGAGCTTTAAAAATGTTTGACCAAACTGTTGAAAGAACAGTTGTAATATAAGCTTGCTTTGGCGCTTCCATTGTTGTGCGATACATCCTTTCAGAACTAGAACTCCTGTTAGGCAGGGTCAAAGGATCTCACCACAGAAAGGAAGACAGAAATAATTTTAAAAAAAGAATTGCTTTGGTACATCAGACTGTATGATCTATACACACTGTACATAGTACAAGACTGATCTAAAATACCACATATGACATTTTAAGCAGAACGTTTAAGAAACCCGTCTTTGCGTTGCAGGGATTCGTCTTGCTTGTACATCAGTCTTGTTTCCAGAGAGGTGTCTACCTCCACCAGTCCTTCAGTCAGTCTGCTACATGATCGGAGGCAAACACTGGGAGACATCCCGCATCTTTCCGTCACTGACAAGCCCTTCCTGCTGGGGTTTGATGATGATGTGAACGGGCCTCTCCCCGCCTGCTTCCTGTTTGGTGTCCTTGGAGACCCTGGCCACGCCCTCACACACCTCCTCCTCCGCCGACGCACCAATGGGACGCAGGCGTCCGGCAGACGTGGCGTTGCCGTCCGTCTTCAGCTTGTTGTTGCCGTTGTCATGTGACTCGGGTCTTTCTGCTGCGTGACAGAATCAGAGCGCACGTTTACACTCACATGCTGGTTGTCATGACGTTTACGCTCACATACTGGTTGTCATGACGTTTACGCTCACATGCTGGTTGTCATGACGTTTACGCTCACATACTGGTTGTCATGAAGTCATAGACTGTTGTACTGAGTGCACATTCTCAGTGGCAGCCCACGTTGGCACTTTATTAACCTGCCCTTACGATGTGATGACACACATGTCCCTTTCACAACACTGGCTAACACTGTATTCCAATAGGGAAAATGTAGTCATAAATCTCTCATAGTACACTCGATACGCTGCCATGGGAACAAAAGGCACAGTAACCCTAACCCTCAAACTCTAAGTAGTTTTTGAATATCTGTAGAGCTTTTACTTGATTGTTGTATGCCTGTACTAATGTAGCACCGTGGCTCTGTGAGGCACGACATTTCATTCTACTGTATGCCCCCGCATGTAGCGGAATGACAATAAAGCACAACTTGACTTGAGCTATTGGCAGGTGGTCTAGATGGCTTTCAAAGTGGAAAACCTAGATGGACTATTACAAGTCTTCTAATGGCTAGAATACGATGATATAGAAGAGGGTAGGTGGACCAGAAGTACAAAATCTTACCTGTCCTGTTCCCAACTATTTTCCGATAGGTCTGCTCATAGTTGTTTTCCGTGCTGCTAATGCTCTCTGAAGGCTTCCTCATCATGGGGCGTGTCCGGGGGCGGGGCTTGTTGAGGCGGGATTCTAGAATCCACTCATGCTGCATGGCCTCATCTGGTGTCATGCGCTTCACTGGGTCCCATCTGAACACCAAGAGGAGACCAGGGGAGATGTTTCTACACAGGTGACTCAAATACGACTGCATATTATTCAACGCCTACAAAACACCTACACCAACAATCACATGAGTTATGTGGAGGTGATGTTACGGCATTGGCTTACGCGAGACAGCGTTGCAGGAAGTCGAGGAACAGAGGGTCGTTGGTCTTCAGGGCACTGGCCAGATCTTTGGAGCTTGGTCTCCTCTTCCTCCCTTTGCTGTTTGTGATGTTTCGGGGGTTACTTTTGGAGTCTGAAAGTACCGTGAGTTTCATTCTGGTTAATTGACACTTAAGAAAACACATGAGACATTTTGTATTGAAAAGGCTGACTCCTTCTCCTTGTATGTCTCTTCCAAACACTACAAATACACAGAGATAGTTGAATGGGTGTAGCAGACATATGTAGGATGCAATCGGAAAAAACACAGTTTCATTCTCACCAAAAAACAACCTTCTCCTAGATGCTGTTTGCACAAAGTCGTTCGGAGGCATTCCAAGAACCTAAGCAAGGAAAAAACACAAACAAAAACATTTTAGTATGACTGCGAATGTTAAAATCTCACAAACAGACAACAGTTCAAGTTAAGGTAACTACAACAAGATCCAGTATTATAAACCAGGTGGAAATAAGTTACCCAAACTGACAACCATGGGAGTGATCCCAGACAGACATGTGAAGTGACGTATTGTCACACACACACACACACACACACACACACTTTAATGTATGTCTGTCTGTCTGTCTGTGAAGTGACGTATTGTCAAGTATGGTGACCCATACTCGAAATTAACCCTCTGCATTTAACCCATCCAAGTGCACACACAGCAGTGAGTAGTGGGCAACCGCACGCACAGCGAACATACACCCAGAGCAGTGGGCAGCTATTGCTCCAGCGCCCGGGAAGTAATTGGGGGTTCGGTGCCTTGCTCAAGGGCACCTCAGTCATGGTATTGAAGGCAGAGAGGATGCTGTTTGTTCACCATCCCTACCTTCAATTCCTGCCGGTGCGAGAATTGAACCAGCAACTTGCAGGTTACAAGCCTGACTCCCTAACCATCAGGCCACGACTTCCCCATGCTGGTGTGCTGGGTGTGCTGGTGGAGGAGTGACCGTACCTCCATCATGCAAGCGATCTGTTCCACCTCGCTCTCCCCAGGGAAGAGAGGGAAGCCGGTGTAAAGCTCGGCCAGGACGCAGCCTAGGCTCCACATGTCGATGGCCATGCTGTAGGGATGACCCAGGATCACCTCAGGGGAGCGGTAGAAGCGGCTCTGGATGTACGTGTACACTGGAGACGCAGAGAGAGGGAGAGAGAGGTAGGGAGAGGCAGAGAGAGACAGAGAGAGGTAGAGAGACGCAGAGAGAGGGAGAGAGAGGTAGGGAGAGGTAGAGGTAGAGAGAGGCAGAGAGAGGTAGAGAGAGGCAGAGAGAGGTAGAGAGAGAGAGAGGTAGAGAGTGGCAGAGAGAGGTAGAGAGAGGTAGAGAGAGGCAGAGAGAGGTAGAGAGAGGCAGAGAGAGACAGAGAGAGGTGGAGAGAGGTAGAGAGAGGCAGAGAGAGGCGGAGAGAGGAGGGGAGAGGTAGAGAGAGGCAGAGAGAGGTAGAGAGAGGTAGAGAGAGGCAGGGAGAGGCAGAGAGAGACAGAGAGGTAGAGAGAGGTGGAGAGAGGTAGAGAGAGGCATAGAGAGGCAGAGAGAGACAGAGAGAGGTGGAGAGAGGTAGAGAGAGGCAGAGAGAGGTAGAGAGAGGCGGAGAGAGGAGGGGAGAGGTAGAGAGAGGCAGAGAGAGGTAGAGAGAGGCAGAGAGAGGTAGAGAGAGGTAGAGAGAGGCAGGGAGAGGCAGAGAGAGGTAGAGAGAGACAGAGAGGTGGAGAGAGGCAGAGAGAGGTAGAGAGAGGTAGAGAGAGGTGGAGAGAGGTGGAGAGAGGCAGAGAGAGGTAGAGAGAGGTAGAGAACCAAACAGGAAACAGTGAGAGGATGCTGGGAGCTTCATGTCACTGAGTCATAGAATGTTTCTTTAAAAAATGGTACTACTTTTTACTTTTCTACTTTTGATAACCCAGTTGCTTTCTATCTCTTAGTTTATCTTTTTACAATTTCGTCTTATTTGCGATACTTTAAGTACTTCAATAATGAATAAAAAACATTAATGAGCGTGGAAAACAGGGGTGTTCTTAAACCTTTTACTGGTAGTGTACACATGCTAAATGCATCCAAATATACGTTATATACATACAGAAACATATAGCTTACCTCTCTGTTGCTCATAGCAACTGGAGCCAAAGTCCACCACCTTTATGTGCCCCTGTCCTTTCTGGGTCAACAAGATGTTCTCCTGAGGTGAGGAACAGAACAACACACGTCAACAAACCTTTACAGCCAATCACCAAACAGACATGATATCGTGTTTGAAAAAAGACATTCTTTCCAGAAGCTTTTCAGTGTTCTGATTGGTCGTACCGGCTTCAGGTCGCAGTGGATGATTTTCTCTCGATTCAGCATCTGGAGACACTTCAAGAGGGAGTGTGTGAACCTTCTGATAAGAGCCAGACTGAAGCCTTGGAAGTTATTCTTCTTGATAAGCTCGTAGAGGTTCACCCTGGAAGAGGAACATCATTCAGAAGTTTTTACCAACTGAAACAGGAAGAGACGTTTATTCATTTTACTCATTGGATATTGTGAGCCTGTGAAGATTTAGGCCAACAGTGTTGTACCCATATGTGGCTTTGCCTCTATTTTCTATGGTCCCTATTGGTCCTTTCTCTCTCTCTCTCTCTCTCTCTCTCTCTCTCTCTCTCTCTCTCTCTCTCTCTGCTCCTCTCTCTCTCTCTCTGCCTCTCTCTCCCTCTCCTTCTCTCCTCTCGCTCCCTCTCACCAGTTATCCACAAGAGGGCGCTACTACATTAATATTGAGCAGGAACAACACGCTGAGGCATTTGGCCACTCTGAAGTATTTCTTGTAAAACAACTTCAAATATGTGGAGCATCTTAGTCTTTGTCTTCCTGTATGACAGAATCCAAAGCCAGGCGCAGCATCCAGACAGTGAGCGCTGGTATTTTCTTGATGTTGTGTAAAGCACCTTGTTTCAGACTACTGTAACCAGAGCTCTCACACCCTGAAAGCAGAGGAGGAATGAGATAGGGCTCTAATCAAAGCCTTAAGTAAAGGATTCAGGTGACGGTAACGCAAGACAAGGTGACGGTCCAAGACGTCTTTCTTAAGGTCATTTTGCTGAACAACAAATCCAGCTGATACAGGGTTAGGCTGGATTTGTTGTTCAGCAAAATGACCTTAAGAAAGACGTCTTAAACTACCTTAAACACAGAGACCAGGGTCAGGACTGACGTGGGGCTGTAACCCCTCCATCCACGCCTCACCAGCCCCAGCAAGCAGCAGGTGATCAGGGATAAGTGATGAGGGGATAAGGGAAAGAGGGGGGTGTGTTCAGGTGCTTAAGTCCTCCAGGCAAACCTCTGAAGAGGCAGGTCATCATGAATGTCTTCGATTTTGTGATCAATTATTCAGTGTCCTCCTCCAACACTGCTCCCTCTGCCTGTTTGTGTGTTTGTGTGTTTGTGTGTTTGTGTGTTTACGTGTTTGTTTGTCTACGTCTACCTGTCTGTCTGTCTGTCTGTCTGCCTGGCGATCTGTTTGCACCTGCCAGCCTGTCTGCCTGCCTGCCTGTCTGTCTACTGGTTCTCATCCACACATAACCAAACACAAAGCTCATTCTCATTCCTTTTCAGTTTTTCAGTCGCTTCCAAACCTACACACACACACACACACACACACACACACACACACACACACGCACTTGCGCTCACACTCACACACGCACACACACACACGCGCACGCACACACACACACACTTGCGCTCACACTCACCCCAGGAGCTCAAAGGAGATGCAGAGATGATTACGGAAGTAGAAGTACTCTTTCATGTGGATGACGTTATGACAGTTCTCTCTGTCTTTCCTTCTGACTGCATCCAGGATCTTCAGTTCAACCAAAGCCTGATGATGAAACCTGCAAGCCAAACAACAGGAAAATATTATTGTTATTATGATCTAATATTATCACCCTCTGGTTCACGTGAATCGTGAAATGAATGATCACATTAAATATAACAGGTTAAACAGGACAAATCCAGTTTGTGCAAGAACATATTTATCTCGTGGTTGGTTTCAATAAACAAGTATAATCCAACAATTTAGTCATTCCTATGTGTGGTTCTTTAGTCCATTTTAGAAGAAGCCCTTTTTTCTACGAATGTACAAACTCACAGGTGTTAGTGAACAGAAAGGGGATAGGAGTCTGTGGGCCTCTCTGGTGTTAAAGGTAGGTTAGATGTGTGTGTCCTGGGAAACAGGATAGGGCAAGTGAAGGTGTTGTCTAAGACTTTGCCCTCACCATTCCCCATGCCAGCCTACTGCACTAAGCACCTATTTAGTTTTCTGCATTATTGAAGAGTCCCTTCAGTCTCATGGGATCTGCATCCATCATACTGTATGGAGCATTATAATCACACACACACATACACACACACACACACACACACACACACAGACACACAGACACACAGACACACACACACACAGACACACACACACACACACACACACACAGACACACACACACACACTCACACACACACACACTCCCTGCGGTCACCTTGTAAAGGATAGGTAAAGCAACACCCAAAGATAAGGACTTCTGGCATGTTTAATTGGGGACCAGTAGTGACCTCATAGTCCCAGAAAGGTCACATGACCAGAAGTGGTCAGGTGACCTTCTTTTGCTCAGAAAGCTCAGTATCAATCTACAACCAAACACTCAGATCCCTGCTGACCAAACATCATCAACTTAATGTCTGCTTTATGGGACTAGAATCTAATTCGAAGAGCTTTATGGAACGATCAATTTCAAAATGTTCGTTTAATCCCGTTTGCCGATGTGTTTTTCTATGATCCAGATTGGATTGTGTCTGGCAGTAAACGACTTCCTGTGGTCAGGCAGGTGCAGCGTTACTAAGGTGTGTGGCTGTTTGCACCTTTTCTTGTTTCTGATGACCTTGATGGCCACCAGCTCACCGGTCTTGTGGTCCAGACACTTGAGGACCTGACCGAACGATCCTTTCCCGATCACCTCCAGAACCTCGAACCGGTAGGCTATATGGTCGTGTAGAACCTGAACCACAGCAGACAGGATGGAGAGTCAGGAAGATGTATGTGTGTGCAACACTGTACCGACTAACAACAACACAAGTCTTTGCATGTTAGTGACTGTCACATGACTGGTGTGTGATAGTCTCTGACATCATCTACCATAAAAGCCAACACACAAACAACACTCAGACCGCTAGCCAGCCAATCGGTGAGCTTGCCAGTCGGCCAGCCAATCGGTGAGCTCGCCAGTCGACCAGCCAGACAGTCTCAGAGATGAAGTCTGTCCTATCGTAGACGTAAAACGCCCTCTGAGGCTCAGTGAGGCTTCTAAACAAGAGGCTGTGAGGCTGCCAGGCATCTGACCTCAGCCTTAATGTCATCTCACACTGTTTCCAGCTGTGGAACAAAGCTTTATCAGATTACGTTTGACCAGATCAGCAACCGGAATTACTGGAACCCACTTACAACTGCAAACAGTAGGAAAAGTCATTTCTTAGTGAACAAGGACATGAACATAACTTGCCAGTCTCAGCAGACCTGTTTTCCACTGTACTCAGATTCTTTCTTTACCTGATCAACTCTTCAAACTATTGAAAATCATTTCCAAAATCCTCAAGCAAAATTGATTTTCGGCGAGTTTGAGTTTAACATTCTCACCTTGATGTAGCTGCCGTGTTCGTCGTCGTAGCCGGAGTTCTGTGGCGTTCCATGAGAACCTTCGATCTTCTGGGTGTCCAGACCCAGGAACCAGATCTCAGAGTAATCTGTGATCTCCTCCTGTTCAAACTCAGTCAGCCGCCCTTGGAAGTGCTTCAGAGCCTCTGGAAGAGGAGCAAGAGCAGGAGGAGAGGAGGAGGAGGAGGAGGGAGAAGAAAGAGGAGAGGAGGGAGGAAGAGGAGGAGGAGGGAGAGGAGGAGAGGAGGGAGGAGGAAGGGGGAGGAGGAGGAGGACGAGAGGGGGAGGAAAAGGAGGAGGAGGGAGAAGGAGGTGGAGGGAAATAAGGAGGAGAGGCGGGAGGAAGAGGCGGAGGAGGGAGGGTGAGAAGAGGAGGAGGAGGGAGGGGGAGAAGAGGAGGAGAAGGGAGGGGGAGAAGAGGAGGAAAGGACAAGAAGGGACAGGAAAAACAGAATGAAGAAAACAGAGAAGAAAGATAAGATCATGAAAAGACGAAACATCTGAATTCACAGTCACAACAATGTGCTTTTCTTTTTGTTTGGGTCCGTGATTCTATGGACATTCGACCAACCAAAGTGATTTGTTAGTGCCCCTCCTGCCCCCTCCTGCCCCTCCTGCCCCTCATGCCCCTGGCTGCCCCCATCAGGTACCTGTGGGGGACATGGGCAGCTGCTTGTTCCCAAGACTCTTCGAGTCTGAGAGGGTCTCCTCCGATGATCCAAACCTCGTGGAGAACTGTGTTGGCTTTGGCCTTTCATCCTGTAAACCACAACAGCACATGTTACACAGTGAACTCTGACCCTCACAAATCATTGGTCCTCGCTTATTGTGGACAGTCTGTTTTAGAGTTAGTTAAGGCAACTCTCTCTCTCTCCATCTTTCTCAATATCTGCATCTCTCTCTTATCGATCTCACTGAGTCGGATCTCTTCCCGGTGTCTCCCTGTCTCTCACCTGGCGGGTCAGGTAGGTGTTCTGGAGGCCCTTGCTGTTGATCTGGGGCAGGATGTTGTCAGACTGCTGGTGGAGTTTGGCAGAGCTGACCACCACCTGCACCACAGGAGGCTCCAGCTGAGGTAACGTTGCTGCACCTGGACCAAACTTCTTCACAAGGAAAAAAAAAGATTTTCCGTTAAAAACGTTTAAAAAACGGTTCTGTTATCCCTTAAGCTTGTTTCCTACAACTGGATCCAGCCAGTGACACTACCCAGAATGCACCGTCAATTGATAATCTGTACTTCCAGATGGATTCATGCAGCATTATCCTAGGGCCAGGTGTTGAATTGGGTCATAGCAATAGACTCATCATTCCACCCCATCTGATTGGTCCTGTTTCTGGGCCGTAGCGGTTCAGATGACCAAGCCCTCCCAGGTTGGAAGATGGAATTACGGCCCCCTATGAGGAGCCTGCTGGGGGATAAAGACCCAGACGAGAGCCCCTTGACAGGCCCTGTCAGCACTGCTACTGTGGGGGAGCTGAATACAGGTAGGAGTTCTTTTCTCTACCTGCCATCTCACTTGCTCTCGTAGCGCGTTTACACGTGTTGCTGCCCAGCCGCCAGAGCAGCAGTAATGACGAGGAGAGACGAGAGCCCGGCCATGTTGTATCAGCAGGGTCACGGGGTCACAAAGTCGCACAAGTCCTAGCGTAGATCAAGACCTGGAGGAGTGCTAACCACAGGCTCCAACAAAACCTCTACCACTATCCCACAAGGACACACGCGTCCCTGGATGACATTCGGTCCAAACCCCCTCCTCCCCTGCCCCTCTCCTCCTCCAGCAGCCCATCCTATAGAGTATCTCACAGCTGTGTTCGCACACCTAAACATAGGCTTACCTCCACAGTCGCAGAAGTTCAAACAGCACCACTAAGTAGAGCAGCCAGGCTGAGTTTATACATAGCTGCAGAAAGGCCATCTCACGTGCGCACCCTGCTGCAGTGTCTGCCAGCTTGCTTATGACGCATAGAGATAAGCTAAATATATCTGCTTGCCACCTGCTGCAGAAAGCAGCAGCGCAAACAAAGTAGCTACCGTTTCTATTCAGCGCTGAAACAAGAGTCACGCTCAACCCTGCCGGCACTGGTGGGCTTACGTGGGAAGGTTTCAATATAAGAATAGGGTCAGTCAGAGTCAGAGTTAGAATCAGAGTCAGAGTTAGAGTTAGAGTGAGAGTCCGGGTCAGAGTCAGAGTGATAGTTAGAGAGAGAGTCAGAGTGATAGTTAGAGTTAGAGTCAGAGTTAGAGTCATAGTTAGAGTCAGAGTCAGGGTGAGAGTCTGGGTCAGAGTTAGAGTGAGAGTTAGAGAGAGAGTCAGAGTGATAGTTAGAGTCAGAGTGAGAGTAAGAGTCGGAGTTAGAGTCAGAGTCAGAGTTAGAGTCAGAGTCGGAGTTAGAGTCGGAGTGATAGTTAGAGTCATAGTTAGAGTCAGAGTGATAGTTAGAGTCATAGTTAGAGTCAGAGTTAGAGTCAGAGTGGGAGTCAGAGTTAGAGTCAGAGTCAGAGTGGGAGTCAGAGTTAGAGTCAGAGTTGACATCACACTCGGCTCTGCTGTCACTAGTATCCTGTGTAGACATCTAGTGTTCTAGTAGTACTAGCTGCCTGATCACAACCATAACCTTTCAGAAGATGTCGGCAGGGAAAGAGGCAGGATATAGGGAATAAGGAACCTGGTGTTCCGACCTACAAGAGGATGGTTTTCCTCCAAGTGTATCTGCTCACCTGGGGATAAGCTCTGTTGGAGGCCTGGTGAGAGCTGTTGGTGTGGTGCCGCTCTGAGAGAGGGAAGGCCTCTGGTCTGGCAGACTGGGGGATAGACACAGCAAAACAAACAAACACCTGTTAGGGTTTCATCTTGTTTGTGTGTCAGTGTGTTTGTCCTTGTGTGTGTGTGCATGTCTGTGTGTGTGCGTGAGTGTGTGTGTGTGTGGGTGTGTGTGTGTGTGTGTGCATATGTGTGTGTGCATATCTGTGTTTGTGCGTGAGTGTGTGTGTGTGTGTGTGTGTGTGTGAGTGCATGTCTGTGTGTGCGCGTGAGTGTGTGTGCGCGTGTGCATGTCTGTGTGTGCACGTGAGTGTGTTGATCAGTATGTGTGCGGGTGTGTGTGCGTGTGTGTGCACGTGAGTGTGTTGATCAGTATGTGTGCGTGTGTGTGTGCGTGTGTGTGTGTGCGTGTGTGTGTGTGCGCGTGTGTGTGTGTATGGGGGGAGAGCTATTCTTATAAATCGGACCAACACGTGTGAGCTTAATCGGACAGCTTGTGTGTTGGCTGTAGTGAAAGACACCATATGTATGTCTAAAGCTTCCAATCACAGATGGGCACAGGCTAAAGACACACAGAAACAAACACACACACAGCCTGGCTAGCTGGCAGACTGGCTGGCTAGCTGGCAGACTGGCTGGCTAACTGGTTGGCAGGCAGACTGGCTAGCTGACTGGCTGGCTGGCTGGTTGGGTGGCTGGCTGGCTGGCTAGCTGGGTGGCTGGCTGGCTGGCTGGCTGGCTGGCTAGCTGGCTGGCAGACTGGCTGGCTGGCTGGCTGGCTGGCTGGCTGGTTGGGTGGCTGGCTGGCTGGCTGGCTGACAGACTAGCTGGCAGACTGGCTGGCTGGCTAGGGAAAAAGAATGTCTGTGATGGAGGGAAGGTGATTGAATGGGACTGGACATGGCTGCCATCGTCAACTAACAAGACTCACAACAATCCGGCTGGCATGAGATACAGCCATAATAAAGTCATAATCTTTAACTGTCAGACTCTCACTGACCCTGGTGTGCAGGTCTGTGGAAGCAGACCTACACACCAGGTATGATGTTCAGGTAGCATGCAGTACAGTTTCACTCTGTGCAACTTCACATCCCAACTAAGTACAGACCTACGTGTACTGACTGCTAGCCTTGCCCACCTAGGAGGACTCCAAACCTGGGCTATGTTTAGGAATTTGATCTCCTGGCAGAAAATCCCACTCTTATTCAAATATGAACCCTGTGGCATGGTGATGGGGGAGAGAAACCTGAACGCCCCCTGTGGTGGGTGAGGAGGGGGAGGATGGGGGGAGGAGATGTAGGTCACTGTGGCAGGGGTAGACAGGCACTGAGCTACACAGACAGGCTGTGCTTCAGCCTGCTTGGACGTCACTAAACAGCTGTGCTTGAGCGGCTCTGTTGAGCGTGACACCGTTTACAGAACGTCGCTTTCCGCCGAGGTTATTACTGTTCAGAGGAGAGTAAAGGTTGGAGAGCATCAAACGTGTTTCGTTTTACGATGAAATGAACTCAAATCACCCTCTCTGAAAGCCCTTACAAACCCCATACCACCTGAAACATGGACCATATAGAACTTGCACTAGTCAATTTTCGCACACACTGCTGTGTGTACACAAACTCCACTAAAAGACTAAAGATGTACAGCATTCCTCTTTGCACATGTACAGCATTCCTCTTTCCACATGTACAGTATTCATCTGAAGAATTCGTATAGTTTGTATAGTATGTATTTTTGTGTTTATGTATAGGAAATGTGTTTATATATATTTTACTTCTGCGTGGTACCACAACTGGAGGAGGGAGGCGTGTTTGATTATGTTAGGAGACAAACAAAACACATGACAAAAGCTTGGTTTTGCCTCCAGATTGACCATGATGATCCTTCCACTGCAGATGAGGCCCTTACAGTGCTGACTGGAACCACTGGTCCATAAGTGCTGATCAAGTTCCTTGGATGTTAACTTCACCCATCATGTCACAATGATATGGTGATATGTGGTAGATGAACTCTGAGTTATCACAGTTGGTTGTAGTGTAGTTGTAGTTGAGATGAGAGTGGGGTTAGGAAGGTGCATAGGTAAGCAGTTTCTCTAAGAGTCATTATATCTCCGTGCTGTTCTTAGAAACCAAATAACACAGAAGTCTTACTGAGCTTCCTGTAATATGGACACATGGTAGATACAGTAAAAATGTCATAAATGACCGCAAAGTAGATTATTGAGAAACTCCAGAAGCGACCAGCGGTCTGTGGTCCTGTTTGTTTACACTAGGTCCATCCATTAGTCATGTAGTATTTATCATTACAGACTAATCAAGCAATAGCAACACGTTTTAAAAACACAAGTACAGGCTAAAGAGGCTACTGTGAAGGCATGAACATCAGATAATGTGACCAGTTTGAGAAGTTGCTACTTTGAGAGTATTCGTCGGAGTTATAACATAGTAACATTAATATTGCCTCACCTTGTTGTTTATTTCGGGGAACATGTTGATATAAACAATGTCCTTATAGTTGTTAATATGTAATCCAATCGTTCTGTAGACGGCAGGTGAAAAATATATGAATCCCAAGTCAAAGCGGTGAAAACATCTTTTGGGTTATGTTAAGAGTCTATCAATTTCAGCACGCGGAACCCACCACGAGAAAGTTCTGCAGCTCAAAGGAAACCCAGACGTTACTGCCTCGCTGTCAACTCAACAAGTGATCGGATCCTTACAGCACAAATTGTCATAGTCAACATTTTGAGCGCAGGGTCTGTAATGCTGTCGTCAGAAGAGGGAGATTATTGAACGAGGCAAGCTGTTGAGTCAATTCGCCTTGACGAGTAAATCCTTGAAGAGGCCACCTGTTCGGGTTTTGCAGCTGACAGCTTCGACACTTGCAACACTGATTTGTTATTGTCCTCTTACCTGTCATCGAGCAGGAAACATCGTGAGTACTAGCCGGTTTAAATCAATTCGGCACTGACAGGTTTTGCACGGGGGAGCGCATACTCATCGCGCTGTAGACGCGGCAGTGCTGCTCGGCTCGTATAACTACACGCTGGTTGGTTAGAGTGTGAAACGAAATAATCGTGCAGGTTAGAGAGCAACGACGCGTAGTGCGTTCAGAGCGCCTGACACATTTGTCATTAGTTCACCCCATTCACTTCGACACTCAACAAGTCTTGTATGGTTCATGTCGGACATGTTGGGTTTCTTTGGCTCACAACAACGCATCACCTCTTACACAATCAAGTTCTGTCATCAGAAACACAACACCCTCACCCTCCCTCACAACTTGATATCAATGGTGTAGGTGTAAGCCATTTTTCCATTGGCTAATCTACGCTGAGCCCAAAGGATGACTCAAATGAACGGCCTCTCCTCACCGGAAGAAAGCAGTCGTCATTTATGAATATGATTGAGCTGGTTGTTAGGTAACAGAAGGACACTCCAGTAATCAGGCCAGAGCCAGGATGAGCTGTCCCTGGTGGTGTAGTGCTCCTTCAGCACAATCACACTCAACCACGACAATCAGCCTCCTGGTTCTTCTCACAAGCCCTTCTGCAAGCTGCAGACCCCACTTTCAGATAAACCCTTTCCCATTCTTTACTGACAAATGAATAAACAAAAATAATCCCAGAAAAAAAAAAATTCTAGCTCTGTAAACGCCCTACTGAGGCTGGAATACTGATGAGGTAAGCAGGATTAAGAAAACAGTTTGTGTTTCCACAGAGTGGTCCCTTCCTGCTGTAAATGAACCCTCTCACCCTGACAGACGTCTCTTTACTCTGCACCAACGCAACAACACTCTGTGTTCATCTATTTCTCAATCTCTCTTTCCATCTGAATCTTTTTAGTTTCTCTTTCGGTCTCCTCATCTCTCTCCTGGTTTTTCTCTTGTCTGAACCTGCATTCACGTCCCTTGATAACGAGAAAACAACATTGGTGTTAAAATCACTCTTGCCTGATGTTGTGTGACCAGTAACTCTGGCACAGGTTTATGTGGCAGAAAGACCTTCTAATAAAAGCAAACTACACTGTGCTGAAACACACTGTGCTGAAACTACACTGTGCTGAAACTACACTGTGCTGAAACTACAGTACACTGTGCTGAGACTACACTGTGCTGAAACTACACTGTGCTGAAACTACACTGTGCTGAAACTACAGTACACTGTGCTGAAACTACAGTACACTGTGCTGAAACTACACTGTGCTGAAACTACACTGTGCTGAAACTACACTGTGCTGAAACTACACTGTGCTGAAACCACACTGTGCTGAAACTACACTGTGTTTAAACTACACTGTGTTTAAACTACACTGTGTTTAAACTACACTGTGCTGCAGAGTCCTACAACTACACAGACACAGTAGCCGGTGAGGGAATTCACGTCTCAGTGTGTAACAGAGGACATTGCTAGCAAGTCACCTCAGCTTATTAGCCTGTGTCTGTGTAACAGAGGATGTTGCTACCCCCAGCAGACCTCACAAGGCTGTGTCTGTGTAACAGAGGATGTTGCAAGCGAGTCATCCCCCAGCTCATTAGCCTGTGTCTGTGTAACAGAGAATGTTGCTAGCAAGTCACCCCAGCTCATTAGCCTGTGTCTGTGTAACAGAGGATGTTGCTAGCGAGTCACCCCCCAGCTCATTAGCCTGTGTCTGTGTAACAGAGGATGTTACTAGCGAGTCACCCCCCAGCAGACCTCACAAGGCTGTGTCTGCTCAGGGACTCTGCAGCCACCAGACACCAGACAGCATCTCCGCTCAGTCAGTCTACCAGGTAGCGTTGGCCCGGTGACCACGCCAGCTGACGTAAGTTGCGGTTGCTGCCATCACAAGGCCACCAGGACAAGACAGGTGGGAGTTACCGCATTGAACCTGAATTATTACTGCTTCTGTGATGTAACCATAGGCTGGTTCGTTTACAGTCACAACAAGACATCATTAGTGTCTAGACTGAAAACAGTGGCGATGAAAAGGAAAGAGCTGAACATAGAGGGTGTGGGAGAGGATTTGAGACAAAGACGCAGAGAGAGACTACAGGAGAGAGATAGGCTATGAGAGAGGGACTACGAGAGAGACTACAGGAGAGAGAGAGGCTATGGGAGAGAGAGACTACAAGAGAGACACGAAGAGAGACAGACTATGGGAGAGAGAGACTACGAGAGAGACACACTAAGAGAGACAGACTATGGGAGAGAGAGACTACGAGAGAGACACTAAGAGAGAAAGACTATGGGAGAGAGAGACTACGAGAGAGACACGAAGAGAGACAGACTATGGGAGAGAGAGAGACTACGAGAGAGACACTACGAAAGAGAGCGACAACTAGAGAGAGAGGCTACAAGAGAGAGACTATGACAAAGAGACTATGACAGAGAGAGACTACAAGAGAGAGACTATGACAAAGAGACTATGACATAGAGAGACTACAAGAGAGAGAGACTACAAGAAAGAGTGTCTATGAGAGAAACACTATGAGAGAGCGACAACTAGAGAGAGAGGCTACAAGAGACAGACTATGACAAAGAGACTATGACAGAGAGAGACTACAAGAGAGAGAGCGTCTACGAGAGAGAGAGACTACAAGTGAGTCTACGAGAAAAAGACATGAAATGGCAGATAACGATATGAACAGAGAAACAGAGCTGTCCCACGGTGCCCCCAGTTTCCCCCCGGTTCTCCTTGGTTCCCCCAGTTCTCCCAGGTTCCCTCTGGTTCTCCCAGTTTCCCCCAGGTTCCCCCTACCTCAGGCTGGACTCGGCGGTTTCTGCGTCCCTGGCTGCCCCAGCAGCATCCTTGGAGAACAGTAAAACCACAGCAGGTAGGTGAGCTCCCATCTCCCCCCATTGCACGACTCATCCATGCTGCCACACCCAGCCTCAGCCCCACTCCCAGCCCAGCCCAAGCACCTCAGTCTGGGGTCACAGACACCCCCACACCCCCAACTCCTGGGTCAGGGGGAAATGATGATGGTCCTAATTAGACTGTATTTTCCCTTTCCAAGTCTTGCGCTTTTTTCCGTAGATTCCCTTAAATGGTCATCTGCTTCCTCCACAGGTCAGGTGTTGTCCCCAACGTGCCACTTCCTGGTGTGACCTCACTTCCTGGTGAGACCTCAACCAGGAATCAAGGATTTCTTCTCCTGTCTCTGGCTGGATCTCTCTGTTCCTGGATACTGATACACAGCCTGCGAACAAGGCAGGCAGGCAGACAGGCAGGCAGGCAGGCAGGCAGGCAGGCAGGCAGGCAGGCAGGCAGGCAGGCAGGCAGGCAGGCAGGCAGGCAGGCAGGCAGCAGAAGTGTCAGGCTGGTAGCCTGGCAGACTGTGAGACAGTCCCTGCTGCTGCTGTGCTTTGTGAGGCAGAGTGGCTGTGGTGGCATCAGCTGAGGTGTGGAGAGGACTCGACAAGGGACCTATCTCAGCCGGAGACGCAGCAGCAGGGGCCTGGAGCTGGGCTTCCTGTCACAGGGGCCTCCAGGGGAGGCTGAGGGGAGGCTGGGAGGAGGCTAGGGGGACAGAGCCCTGTTTCCCTGGCAGGGGGGGCTCTTCCCCCAGGGGCGGAGGCAGTGGAGGGGCGGATACAGTGTTGTGGTAATGGGGCTCCCTGGGAGGATCCACTGACGAGTCCCCCCTCTCCTCCCTCCCTCCCTCCCTCCCTCCTCTCTCCCTCCCTCCCTCCCTCCCT
>BROE01000003.1:19303857-19382522 GCA_036571765.1 Plecoglossus altivelis
TGGCTACTGGGCTCCCTGGGAGGATCACTGAGACGAGTTCCCCCCTCTTCCTTCCCTCCCTCGCCTCCCTCGCGCTTCCTCTCTCACGCCCTCCCTATGCGCCTCGCCTCCCTCTCCGGCTCGCTCGTCCCTCGCCTCCCTCGTCCTCCTCTCGACACTCTCACTCCCCGCCTCTGCCTCGACCCTCCCTCCGCCTCCCTCCCTCTCCTCCCCCGCTCTCTCTCCCCCACTCTCTACCTCTCCCCCCTCCCGTCTCGATCTTCTCTTCCCTCCCTCTCGGCTTTGCTCTCCCAGTCTCATCTCTCCCACTTCCTTCTTCCCTCTTGCTTGCTCTCTCCCTCCCTTACCTTCACTTTCTCCGTCTCCTCCCTCTCCTCGGCGGATATCTCACCCGCACTCTTCTCCCTCCGCTCCTCCTCGCCTGCGCCTCCCTCTCAGCTCTCCTCCCTCCCACCCTCCCTCTGGCTGTATCCTGGAGACCGGGTTGCTAGCTGTCATTTGAACACCCCACCCCTTAACTCCCCTTCTCCTTTCCTCTCTTCCTCCACCTGCTCTGCTGCACCCGTCCTCAACACCTCTCTCCCCCACATCCTGCACTCCCCCCTGACACAACCACCTTGCCTTGCTGACAACCTCAAAGGAGATGCCCCCGCCCTCCTAACCGCTGCAATCCCCCATGCCACCTTCCACACCACCCAGAGACAGCTGTCCACTAACCTCCCTGCTCCTCGGCCAGGATAGCTAGGCCTACAGCAGGACCAGCACATCCAGAATGCCCCTGGACTAAACAGGGCTGCACTGACACAATCTGAGCCAGGCCAGGACAGGTCTAAACCCACTCAGTGGCCCTGGGCCAGGCCAGTACAGGCCTAAACCCACTTGGTGACCCTGGGCCAGGCCAGTACAGGCCTAAACCCACTTGGTGACCCTGGGCCAGGCCAGCACAGGTTAGAAGGGTTTAGTAGTAGCAGAAACACACTCACAAAACCTGGAACCCGCGCGTACCCATGTAAAGATAGAAGCAGCACTATAGCATAAACTCTGAGGAGACAAGAGGGACACAGGAAGGAGACAGGAAGGAGACAGGAAGCAGACAGGAAGCAGACAGTAAAGAGACAGGAGGGAGACAGGAAGGAGACAGGAAGCAGACAGGAAAGAGACAGGAGGGAGACAGGAAGGAGACAGGAAGGAGACAAGAAGCAGACAGGAAGATGAAGATTTCAAACAGTCTTGTGTACAGACACTCCACCTCCACCAACGAAGGGTTTCGCCCATGTGTGTGTGTATATGTGTGTCTACACCCATGAATGTGTTTGTGTGTATACACTCATTAAAGTACATCATGCCAACTGACACAACTTTGGATCTATTTGACTGAGACGTTCTCCAGAGCACACGCCACAACCCTAAACACGACGGTCCTGTCCGTGACACATGGCTTGTTCCTGCCACAGTCTTCAGAACCCTAACCCTGTTTGACTGCCCCTCTTAGCAGCCCTAAGACCAGGCTACATGTGTGTGTTTCCAACCCACAGCTTAAATGGAACTGGAATACCTCAACAGCCTGTAGGATGGAGATAACTGCAGCTTATAGACAGGTGTCCTTTCAGGCGACAGGCAGCTAAGTCAGGCAACAGGCCAAGCAGGGATCTGAAATAACCAAACAGCAGGCAGACTAACTTCAGCCTGCAAGTGATACTTCTCACCTCGTAAGCTGCCCTGGCCTGCAGGTGGCAGTGTTCTGCTTGAGCAGGTATCATGATCTGGAGTTGGAGCTGAGTTGAGTTAAAGGGAGCAGTGGAAACACCAGCACAAGTTTGGGTTTTCTCCGCTCTGTTGTGGAACCAGACTGTGTGTTGAAACGCCGGGATGGGTTAGTCTGGTCTCCTCTGGTCTGATCTAGTTTGATCTGGTTTGGGGAGTTGGGTCAGTTATGACTAGTGTAGTCTGGTCTGTTCTGGTCTGGTCTGGTCGGTGCTTGGCTGAGCGACCTGTACACAGCCAATAGAGGAACTAAAAACTCACTTTTTCTTTTTGATCTTTCCTGTGGATGGACTGTGTGTTATTGTAAAGCGCTCATAACTAAAGTTCCATTGATTGATTGACACACACAGACACTATCAGTATCTCCACACAGGTATCTAACAGAGAGGACTCCACACAGGTATCTAACAGAGAGGACTGTGGGTAATGACCTTCCTGGCAAGCAACAGGCAGCAGCTGCTGGTTAGTTGAGCGACAGCAGGACTAGAAGAAGGGCAGCATGTTTACAGGTGATGATCAGGTCAACCTTCACACAGACATGCAGACGATAATGAAGCTCTAGGACTTAGTGCATCAGGGTCCGACTGGATGTTTTTTTAGATTAAAGATTAAGTGATGGAACATTTAAAGGAAGGACAGTATTTCAGGTTGTTACTGATTATAATTTACACATTCCAGCAGATGTGCACGACACATGAATCTAATGCAATGCATTTACCAACTAAAAACTGAAAAGTGTATAGCTATACGAGTATTTATGCATTTCTGTACATTCAAATACTCTTTGCACATGACCAGTATTCAGCGGAAAGTATTCGTACAGTTTGTATAGTTTGTAATTTTTTTTTGTTTATGTATAGGAAAAATTGTTATATTTATTTTTACTTGATTGTTGAATGCCTGTACTTATGTAGCACCGTGGCTCTGTGAGGCACGACATTTCGTTCCACTGTATGCCCCCGCATGTAGCCGAATGACAATAAAGCACAACTTGGCTTGACTTGACTTGAAGGCTGCACTTCACATGTTAAATGTGTGTTTGTGCGTGTGCATGTTGGTAGGTGTGTGTTTGTGTGTGCATGTTGGTAGGTGTGTGTTTGTGTGTGTGTGCGTGTGCATGTTGTTAGGTGTGTATTTGTGTGTGTGTGTGCATGTTGATACGTGTGTGTTTGTGTGTGTGCATGTTGGTACGTGTGTGTTTGTGTGTGTGTGCATGTTGGTAGGTGTGTGTTTGTGTGTGTGTGCGTGTGCATGTTGTTACGTGTGTATTTGTGTGTGTGTGTGTGCATGTTGATACGTGTATGTTTGTGTGTTACTTTGAGTAGATGTGAACAAGCCAGAATGGTTAGCATGGGCTTAACTCAAGCTCATTTCCTCTTTGGAGAAGAACTCCTATTGGCAAACAGTCTCCACACATTACAGCCAACACAACAGTCTCACCCAACAGCTCTTGATAGCCAGACAGTCCTGACAGAGACTGGGCAGTATGCGGAGAGATGATAACCGACTGTAAGTCCACCATACTGTTTAGATTAAAACCATGGATATGTGTACTGATCCAGACCGAAATACACTTCAGGGTTTACAGTTGGAGCCTAACTTTGTAAGTGGATTGTAATTAAACAGGAAGGAGATGCAAACTACACAAGCAGTAAGACTGTTTGTGTGTGTGTGTGTGTGTGTGTGTGTGTGTGTGTGTGTGCGTGTGTGTGTATGTGAGTGTGTGTGTGTGTGTGTGTGTGCGTGTGTGTGGGTGTGTGTGAGTGTGTATGTGAGTGTGTGTGTGTGTGCATATATATGTGTGTGAGTGTGTGTGTGTATGTGAGTGTGAGTGTGTGTGTGAGTGTGTGTGTATGTGAGTGTGTGTGTGCATATGTATGTGAGTGTGTGAGTGCACACGTGTGTGTATAGCTCCAGTGACAGTGACAGTGGTGGTGGTAAGTCAGGCTTGAACAGTGACCCGTACTAAACACTCTTCCAGATGAACACAGAATAAGCCCAAACTCATCTTTTTATCTCTGGCTCAGACAAATGACCATGACCCTGCTGTAGCCAGATGCATCACAGACAGACACGCGACACAGACTCTATCACAACCCTCCTCCTGATCTGGGTCAGTAGGTTGATGTGTCATAGATGCATTACTGCATGATTGTGTTTGGTGTCCCAGACCACAAGGAATTAAATCACCTGCAAAAGAGCAGAACGCTACCTTTCCTCGTAACTCTCTGATTCTAGGGACCAATAAAGTCATTTTATAAACACGACAACTGTGTGTCTCTATTTATCATTTATGTGCGTGGCTATTCAGAGTATGAGTGTTTAGCAGAGATGACAAAAGTACACACACCTACACACCCTTTACTCTAGTATAAGTACAGATACATACAGTGTCTGGTGGAAGCTTAAGTACTGATGCACTTTTTCACTCAAGTTAAAGTAAAGTAGAGTGGGCTTTAAAATATACTTAAGTAAAAACTAGGCATTTGCCTATTCCTATATGTTTTCATCATATGGATGCAATGATGTGCAAATGTACCTATTTAAAAAATCATTTGTGAAAACCACCCAAAACTCAAAACATTATCTCAAATATTTTTCAACCTTTCGAAAACTTTGTTTTCAAATGACACAAAACAGCTCACATTTTATTAAACTATCTGAAACTATTCCAATATTCCATCCCGATATTCCATGCCAATGTTCCATCCCGATATTCTATCCCAATATTCCATCCCGATATTCTATCCCAATATTCCATCCCGATATTCTATCCCAATGTTCCATCCCGATATTCTATCCCAATATTCCATCCCGATATTCTATCCCAATATTCCATCCCGATATTCTATCCCGATATTCCATCCCATCCTCCCTTCTTTCCTGTGCTTCCCTCCCCCTCTTGACTCCTCAGTTCCTCTCCTCTCATCTCTGCCTCTCTTCCTCCACTCTGCTCTTTTCCTTAAATCAATACCATGAACCAGAGGCACCCGCCAGTGATCCGGAGCCCTCTGGGTCCTAAACTCCCACAGGAAACGTCCAACAATCCAAACAATACATCAATTTTGAATCAAATCTGAATAAGCCATCAGAATCAGTGCATTCATACTGCTGTCTTCTTCCCTCTGCCTTTAGGACTGCAGTCATCTATAAATACCCTCTGCTAACACGCACAAGGAAACTACTGCCATCTGAAAGCAATTATAAAGAAAGCAAAGCAGGTTCTTTACCTTAACGTGGTGATGAGATTATGACTGCTTAGACTATAGTTGAGTAGATTACAGTAAGGCTGCAGTCACCACAGCATAGTTCCAGTGTTGGGATCACATTCAGGATTCCCTGAATGACAGACTGAAGGTTCATCTCATTCTGTGCAGCACGGAATCACAGAAACTCTTTCCCATCCAAGACCACAAAACATATAAAACACCATCACTACTACTCTCATGCAACCCATTTGCTTTCCTTATCAATCTGAAGATTTACAACCTAACCTTCTGTCTCACACTCTTGTCAAGTCAAAGGTCTCTCCGTGAGTGTCCGTATGGGTGGTGGGTCCCTGGAGTTCTTACCTCGTCACCCCTGTGCTCCTCCCCCAAAGGTTGCTCTCCCATCTGGGCATGGGACCCGGACCACGGCCCCATGTCTGTCTCAGACCCTGGAGGTCACCTTTTCTTGGGATTGCAGGTCAAACTGACACAGAGAGACTTTGCTCCTTATTCTCAGTGTAATCGCTCTGACTATGGTCTGAAGTTGGGGCAGAATGAGGAGGAGTGTGCGAGTGTGTGTGCGTGCATAAAGCTGTGTGTGTCTCTGTGTGTGTGTGTGTGTGTGTGTGTCTGTATGTGTGTGTGTGTGCGTGTGTCTGTGTGTGTCTGTGTGTGTGTGTGTGTGTGTGTCTGTGTGTGTGTGTGCATCTGCTGGCCCACTCGAGCCATATCATATTAGGCTTGGCCCTGCCAGTGACCTGTCTGCCCCAGACAAGACCTGATCTGGGACAGACAGCTGAAGATGGAGGCCTGAAGCAACTCAGTGAGAGATGGAGGGTACAGGCCAGGGATACAGGAGGACAGACAGACAGATAGAGAGACAGACAGACAGAGAGACAGACAGATAGGGTCACTGAGAGATGGAGGGCTGGAACAGGCCAGGGATACAGGAGGACAGAACAAGAGAGAAGAGGACAGACAGATAAGGGTCCACTGAGAGATGGAGGGGCTGGAAACCAGGCCCAGGGATCAGGGTAGGACAGGACAGACTGAGACAGAGAGGGCCGACAGATAGGGTCACTGAGAGATGGAGGGGCTGGAACAGGCCAGGGTACGGAGAGACAGAACAGAGAGACAGACAGATAGGGTCACTGAGAGATGGAGGGCTGGAACAGGCCAGGGATACAGGAGGACAGACAGAGAGACAGACAGACAGATAGGGTCACTGAGAGATGGAGGGCTGGAACAGGCCAGGGATACAGGAGGACAGACAGAGAGACAGACAGACGATAGGGTCACTGAGAGATGAGGGCTGAACAGGCCAGGATACAGAGGACAGACAGAGAGACAGACAGATAGGGTCACTGAGAGATGGAGGGCTGGAACAGGCCAGGGATACAGGAGGACAGACAGACAGAGAGACAGACAGATAGGGTCACTGAGAGATGGAGGGCTGGAACAGGCCAGGGATACAGGACAGACAGACAGAGAGACAGACAGATAGGGTCACTGAGAGATGGAGGGAGGGTACAGGCCAGGGATACAGGAGGACAGACAGACAGAGAGACAGACAGATAGGGTCACTGAGAGATGGAGGGCTGGAACAGGCCAGGGATACAGGAGGACAGACAGACAGAGAGACAGACAGATAGGGTCACTGAGAGATGGAGGGGCCTGGAATCAGGCCAAGGGATAAGGAGGACAAGACAGACAGAGAACAGACCAAGATAGGGTCACTGAGAGATGGAGGGAGGGTACAGGCCAGGGATCCAGGAAGGACAGAACAGACAGAGAGACAGAGGGGGGGGGGGGGGCTGGGGAGGGTTGGGGGGAAGGGTTGAGGGGGGAGGGGAGAGAGGACAGACAGAGAGACAGACAGATAGGGTCACTGAGAGATGGAGGGAGGGTACAGGCCAGGGATACAGGAGGACAGACAGACAGAGAGACAGACAGACAGACAGAGTCACTAAGAGCAGTAAAGTCCCTCTACTCTTGTGGTCTAGGTGTACTCTGTGGTCTTGGTGTGGTCTGTGGTCTTGGTGTGGTCTGTGGTCTTGGTGACGTGACAGCTGGAGAGAGCAGCTTTGGTAAGATGAGCATGATGATGTCAGTGCCCCTCCTCTGGCCTGTAGGAGGCCTGATGCCCTGTCACCCACCCCGCTAAACCCCGCAAGGCGATCCTCCCGTCACACACTCCACACAAAGGACGCCCACAAACTTGTGACAGCGCTCAATACGCTTCCATTCACTTGAAACAATCTCTGCAAATTGACAAGGCAATTACTTGGGGGCGACGCTGCTGTCGGTTGGTCATTGAGAACGAACTGGGCGGTTTGAGAACGCCAGGTGCGTGCTTGATCACAATGTTGTGTTCTTACCTCTGGTGTTGTTCGCTTGTGAGGATCTTGTCTCAGATAGACAGCTGTTGGCTTGAGCCGAGGCCGCTTAGACTGTAATCTAGTAACACGCTATTCAGCCAGTCTTTCATCCTCCCGCCACCCTGTAGTCTGGTGAACACTAAACCACACAGGCCTGAGGTCAGCTTTCTGACTTTCCTATTCAAGAATGACAGCGGGGGTCAGCGGGGGGGGGGGGAGCTGAACCATTCGCTCTTCTGTTCCCATCTTGTTTAATGCTGCGTGATGTTTCTTCCAGATGGCGTGTGTACACAGCTGGTCACGTGTACAGCTCACACGCATGGTAAAGTACCAGGTTTTAAACGCGGCGACTAGTGAGGAAAGGACTACGGTCACACGCAACTGAAACAGATACACGTTTTTATGAAGAAGAAAAAACTGCTGCAGAGAAATCTCATTAGGTGAAAACAGCTCTGACTGAAGCTTGCACAGTCCCAGAATAGTTTGGAGAAATGATGAGTTGTGACTCGTCTCACCGTGGGAGAATGTTTTATAAGTGACAGAACAATAGCCCACTCCCTAAGGGGGAGAGGATAGGGGGGAGGAAATGGGGGGATGTTTTGACATGTCTTTGAAACACAGTACAACACAGTCCAGTACAGCAAGATGTCTTTGACTGTAAGCTGGTGGTGTTTGTATATAACACCTGTGCGTGTGGATCAAATGGTTGGAGAACAACGGTAACTAATGCAGCAAAGCCAGACACTCCTTAACTACAAAACCTGGTTTGTTGATTGGCCTGACTGGTTGGACTACTGTGACTTAACATTCCTGGACCCAGAGGGAGCAACATGGAGAGAAGAGAGGAGACCTGACTGAAAGAAGCTGCAGTGAACCACTGTGTTCTTTGACACCGATACAGACGTCCAAGGCAGGGGAGGTGAGGTCCCACTAATGGCCCACTTGAATTCTGGGTGTCTGGTGTCGACTGGATAACAAAGCTGGGAGGGGAAACCTTATCAGGTTCATCAGAATAATGGCCCTGGTCAGGTAGGCAGGGAGGGTCACTGTGGCCCATAAGGGAGGGGAGGATGGAGCGGTGAGGAGGGGCGAGGTGGGTGGAGGGGCAAGGAAAGTAGAGGGGTGAGGAGGGTGGAGTGGTGAGGAGGGTGGAGGGGCGAGGAGGGGCGAGAAGGGTGGAGGAGGGGTGAGGAGGGTAGAGGGGTTGTGGCAGGCTGAGAGGACTAGCTGATCCTCAGATTAAGCTGGAGTGTGTACTATACCATCCCGTACATGCATAAACACACAACCTTACCACAGCCACCACCTCAGTATCTAGTGTGAAGCAAATCCTGATCCACTGACAAACTACAGATACGGAACCCTGGCCGTTTCCCTGGCAACAGTGATTTTGAGCATTCCTCTGTAGGTTCCAGACATTTCAAGGCTTTTTCACAACGTGACGTTGGCACATGCCACAGTTGGCAAACAAGGGTAGTTTGACCAATCACAGGGGGCCTTGTTGCATGTCCAGTATTACCACACCAGGGACTGTTCATCGCACTCAGAAGCTGGGAGTTAAACAGCTCGTCCAAATATTTGGTATCCATAAATCACCTGGAAACAGCTGCTGAAGTCCAGTGCTTTGCTTAAACTTACCTTCTTCCGGACAGGAAAGGTGCCGTGTCTGTCGTTAGGCAGTCGCCATGGTTGCCTCCTCACGGGCTTCCTGAGGGCATACGGGGTTTAGGGCATGTGATTACAAAAATCAATCGTTTTTAGAGACGTTACAAACCATTTATTTTAAGTGTGTTTCAATGGAGAATGTTTTAATGGAGACATTTTCCGCAACTTGGCTGAGTTTAAATGTTTTGTTTCCGTTTCTCTAAGGCTGAAGTTGATGCTGATGACGTCCAGTGATGATCTAGTTAATGTGCAGAGTAAGCAGCTGTAGTGGTAGATATAACATCCCAACCATACTGACCCCCTCCGGCTATCCCGCTCCTAGTTTAACTATCTTCGCTGAGGTCCTCATTCCGTAATGCGAATTCAAACTTATTTATTTTGACAAAATTTTAACGTTTTCTTTTATTTTCGCCTTTATTATATGTTTATTTTTTATTTATTATATGTCCATTCAACAACAGACGGATGATAAGCGCGTGCGAAAACTGATGCGCGAGCGTCCAAGTCATGCGTAAAAAAATGTATTTAGCCAAAACTTTCGCCAGACTGTCTGTATGTGATGTTTATGCACCTTTCTATACTTGTATTACCTCACATCACTCTGAATTGATTATTCAATGTGTTATCCGCCCTCTCAACAACAGATTCTGCGACTAACCTCTTCTCTGTAGATTTCGGCGCGCTCACGATTTGATCTATCCTTTTCATTTTTTTCTCCCCAAACGGAATTAAAAAGATGCCGCTATCTCTGGCATGGTCACGGCTCGCTGACCTTCCCAAATACTTTACAAAAAGAACGATAATGCGCGGTCCCGCTGCGCGTTGCGAGCGGTGGGAGGGGGCGCGCCTAGCACGTTTCAGGTTGTGAGGATGTTATATAGCTCTTCAGTTACCAGGTCAAACTGTCTCTAAAAACCCAAAGGTTAGGAGGACGTCAGTTCACTACATCAATAAAATGAACACTATAGCCTATATTTGAATTCTACTGCGTTTTAATTGAACAGTTGTGAGTGTACTTACACAATAGCTTGTTCAACTATGCAGTACAAGCATGCAGTAATCCGTGTGAACATCTGTATCACCTCATCATCTAAGTGCCAAACCCTTTACTCGGGTCAGTGATGTGAAACAGACAGATGATGTGAAAGAGATGTCGACCTGTAGGCCTAACAGACACAGCGTGTCTTCAGATAGTCACAGACCGTTTTTTGTCACCTTGTCCACAGTTTTACTGTGTTTGACGGAAAATGCGATGAAACCTCAGAGAGTTGATGTTGCGACTCCAAAATACAAGGTCGGACCAGAGCGTGAGAAATGTTTGGAATGCACGAGCCTCACTGGGAATGCGTGAAACTCGAGAGCCCTTCTGTTACAGCAAAACACTTAATAGCTAGCTAGTATGCTAACTAAAATGATAAATAATGGTTGGCATGAGTTAAGGATGGCGGTCAGTTCTGATGAGTTTCACCCAGTCCGTCCTTGCTCTACAAAGGCTCTTTCTGAAAATACCAAGTTGGCAGTTGAAGTATTCATTAATGCTTATTCATGCACGATCATTGTAAAGTGTCCGCAATCTTTTTTTATAATAAATAATATAACATCAGAATTTGTCATCAATTCCACTCCTAGAATGTAATTACTTCATGTGATTATTAAACATACAATTTACGGATATGAATGCTGATTTTGAGCACGCAACCACAACACCAGAGGGCGCAATTACACCATGAGGGTCACTGCAAGACTTATCTTGCAGTACGTTTTCGATGATTCGTTTATTTATTTTGGAACACACTAAAGTTACATGGGCATTGTCTGTTGAATACATTTATAAATAACAAACTTATACACATTTTTAGTACATGTTTGGCCCGATAAAATTATATATAGTCTAATTAAAATATATTGTTTATGTTGAATGTGACTAAAGGATCACACATATAGTCACATGTCAAATAGTCACGTGATCTTCTGACAGCAACACATCCTCGGCACTAAGATCTCATCGGGTAATTTCTGTCATATAATGCATTTTATACAAAAACACTGTCCCTGGCTAGTGATTTCTAATGCTATTTGCGTAGACGGTGACCGAGGATAAAAGGGGTAACTTGCAAAAGACTACACTAGCTTTGCAGCTAGCTAGCATTAGCCTTTCAAGTTGTATTGAAATCACGTCTGAAAGCGAAACATTAATAACAATATCTTTAATCAAATACGATTGATGACTATTGCCTAAACTAAACCTATATCCAGCATGGTTTGCGCTGCAGAAATGTTCCGTCTTGTATGATATCGTGTTTTTATGGCAGTGTGCAGTGCACACATTGAGAATGACTATTAGATTTAAGAGAATAACCTCGAAGAATCATGCTTGGGTCATTTCCGCTTGCGTTTGTATACAGTTACGGTTGTGACTCTATCTTTCAGTTGAGACCATGAGGAGAACCAAAGCAAAAGTGAACTCTTCGACAGAGAAGGAGTTTGTGTTTGAGTTCCGGGCAGGAAGGAATCAGTGCGTCCTTAAAGTCCCCCTTCAGTTCCCTGTGGATGAAAACGTTTGCGACTTACACGGACGCTTAATGCAGCTACACAAAATCCCCTGCTTCGTGGAGAATGGTGAGATCAAGAATATCGTTATTTCAGGACTATCACAAGTTTCAAACACAGACTACCTGTCAGAATAGTTAGTTTCACACCCAACATCTTTCCCGTGTCACACATGTCAATCTAAATTAAACACCACCTTGACGTTTCCCCTTAAGAATGCCTCTGTGTGTTTGCAATGCTTGACTGTATGTGCGTTGTGGTGAAGAGTTAAAGACGTCGCTGTCCAGCTTCATTGAGAGAGAAACGATCCAGGACTACGATCGAGATGCTGAACAGGCCCTGCAGAGACTGGCCTTAGGAGAGGTCGACATCAACCAGCTTAGTAACGCATGGGCCAAGTCTTACTCTGAGGTACACATGCAGACAGTCACGTCTGACACACTCACACACACACACACCATTACACACACCACACAGACAGTCAAGTCTGATATACACACACACACACACAGTGTCTAGTCTAACACACACACACACACGCAGACAGTCAAGTCCGATACCCACACACACACACACACAGACAGTCACGTCTGATATACACACACACACACACACACAGTCACGTCTGATATACACACACACCACACACACACACACACACACACACAGTGTCTAGTCTAACACAGACACACACACACACGGAGTGTAGTTTAACACACACACACACACACACAGTGTCTAGTCTAACATATACACACACACACACACACACATACATACACAGTGTCTAGTCTATCACATATACACACACACACACACACACACACACACACACACACACACACACACAGGCTAGTCTATTTCCAGTCTAGAGTAGTTCATAAGGAAGGCGTATAGTGTCTGTTTCTGTCACCTGATGTTGCTAGCAGGCCAACACTCTGTCAAGACAACACAAGTCTTACAGGAACTGCATACAGGTTTTTAGTTAAGCGTGATGTTTGCTTGGTTCATTGTTACAGCTCTGGTGTGGCAGCACAGTAGTAGGGGTGGGGAGGATCCCTACCATCCTGAGGTTATGTTGTACAAAATGAAACTCTAGATTTATCTACAATCCTCAATTGGCCTTGCTTTTAACACCGTGTCATCACACCAGATAGGCTGCATATGGTGAATTACTTCAACCTAAATCATTAGAACACTTTTGTTGTTTTGTTTTTGACTTAGCGCGCGTCGTCGTTTCGCAAGCGCCTTTGAAACAGAATATCCTCATTCTGTCCGTGTTCATCAGCCACTTCAAAGTCCTCACAGTTTAAATTCTGCAGCCACTTGCTCAAAGGCTTATAAAAAGCCATTGGCATTCTGCCCCTCCCTCTCCTGCTGGCTCTGTGCTCTGCTACATGCAGGATAACCATTAACATTCTCTTGCTTCACCATCGCGATCCTCAGGAAGCTATCCAGTGTATTTTAAGGAACTGCAAATGTCTTTTAATGGCCCCATCGTGGTTGTTACATAAAGATTCCAATACTTTTATTAATAGAGGATGGTTCGCATTCTACAATACTATTTTATGTACACTCTAAAAATGGATAGGACGACCTCTCTCTCTCCCTTACGCTCTCCATCTCCTCCTGTCTCTCTGTCTCAGATTCAAGATGGTTTAGAGAGAGGCAGCTAGTGAGAGGTGGTGTTGGTCAGGATGCACTGTGAGAGATCGTGTCTGAGACCTGACAACCCAGAGACATCTGGAGATTTAGTCATCATATTCCAAACTATCGTTGTAGTCTGTAGGTTTTACAGTCCACTGTGGGGGTGACTGGTTGTTAGGGAAGGGTGAGCTGTGTTTTACAGTCCACTCTGGGGTGACTGGTTGCTAGGGGAGGGTGAGCAGTGTTTTACAGTCCACTCTGGGGTGCCTGGTTGCAAGGGGAGGTTGAACTGTATGCTAAAGGCTCCTCCTCCTCTTGGTCTGCCTCATCTCACACGTGTCCCCACATGCTTCCCCACACGCGTCCCCACACGCTTCCCCACACGCTTCCCTATGTGTGCTCTGTGTTCCTGTGTCCTCAGACCACGTTGGAGCACGCCTGTCCAGAAGAGCCCAGCTGGGACGAGGACTTTGCTGACGTGTACCATGAGCTCATCCACTCCCCAGCCTCCGACACGTTGCTCAACCTGGAGCACAACTACTTTGTGAGCATCTCTGAGCTCATCAGCGAGAGGGACATGGAGATGAAAAAGCTGCAGGAGAGGTGAGGTGCCTGACCTGCAGACCTGCAGACCTGCTGACCTGCAGACCTGAAGGACTGCAGACAAGACAATGTAGTCCAACATCTGCAGCACATCTAAAACTCTACAGAGGTTGAACGTGGGGAATATAATGAGTGAACGTCTGCCCTCTGACCCTCAGACAAGCAGGGGAGATGGAAAAGGTCATGCAGGAGTTAGGGAAGACTTTGACGGACCAGGACGTTAACGCTGTGGCATCTCAGCACTTTGATGCCCAGCAGGTATTCACACACACACACACACGCACACACACACACACACAAACACACGCACGCACGCACTCACACACACACACACACACACACACACACACACACACACCAACGCTGTAGCTTGCTGTGGCTGTTTACACACACACTCATTCTGGGCATGGTGTGTGTGACCCAGGTGCTGGAGAACAAGTGGGCCAGTGAACTGAAGCAGCTGTCAGACATCCAGAAACAGGAGTACCAAGAATGGGTTATCAAGCTTCATCAGGACCTCCAGAACCCCAACAACAGCGAGATCAGGTAAGGTGAGGGAGGAAGGGAGGGAGGGAGAGGGGTGAGGGAGGGAGGAAGGGAGAGGGGTGAGGGAGGGAAGGGGAGAAACAGCAAGATCAGGTAAGGTGAGGAAGATGAAGGGAGAGGAAAATGAGGGAGGGAGAGCGAGGGAAGGGGAGGAGGGAGGGAGGGAGGGAGGGAGGGAGGGAGGAGAGAAACAGCAAGACAGGAAGAGAGAGAGAGACAGTACGTGTGTGCGTGTGTGTTCATGTCTCTCAGCTTGTACAAAACATCCATAACGAGGCGACTCAGCAGTTTCTTTCTGTTTCGAAGAGTTCCACGAGCTCTTTGAAATCTTTGGAAGCAGCAAAATCAGTCAAATATCAAGATAATGAACAGACGAGTCAGAGGGGAAAAGCGTTCGTCTAGAAGGCACTTAGTGCAAACAATGTTGAAGGCAATCTGCCACTGCAGCAGCTCTGCAGCACAAGCTTGGGAGGATTAAACAGATGAAAGCAAATGAAAGGTCTTCTTTGCTGTGCCACTTAGCTGTTCTCCTTCCGCACTGTTGAAGCAACTTGGAGCTTTTAGGCCGAAGCTTTGTCCTTCTTTGTTGTTTTGTAGCGATGAATCTCCTTGCACAGTGACTGTTGGTGTGTTTATCATGAACGTGTGTGTGTGTGTGTGTATGGGTTGTGTGTGTGTGCGTGTGTGTGTATGGGGTTGTGTGTGTGTGTGTGTGTGTGTGTGTGTGTGTGCTTCCAGTGAAGAGATCAAAGTGGCGCCCAGGCAGCTGGAGGAGTCAGTGGAGAAGGAGGACCGCATGTGTGAAGAGCAGTCACAGCTGGAGGAGAGCTTCACCATCCACCTAGGTACTGACCCTCAGACCTGGCTGGCTGTCCTCAAGGGGACAGCAAGGGGGACAGAGAGGGGGGACAGAGAGTGGGACAGGAGGGGGCCGGGAGGGGGACGTCATGGAGACAGACAGAGGGACTGGAGGGGGACAGGCAGGGGGAGGACAGGAGGGGGGACAGACATGGGGACAGGTAGGGGGACAGGAGAAGGGGAACAGAGAGGGGTACAGGAGAGGGGGCAGGAGGGGGACAGCAGAGGGACAGAAGGGGGACAGGCAGGGAGACAGGAGGGGAGACAGGAGGGGGGACAGGAGGGGGACAGGAGGGGGGACAGGCAGGGAGACAGGAGGGGGGACAGGCATAGAGACAGGAGGGGGGACAGAGAGGGGGGGACTGGCAGACTGCCAGGCACTGAGAGCCCCACAAGGCCTCACCTGACACCAGGCATGGTGACTGAGAGCTCAGGATATTCACCCTGGTTCCAAGGCGTGTCTGAACACGCAGGAACCAAAGCACTGTGACTCCATGTTGGCTAGCAGCAAACACAACAGCTGCTCATACAGACCAAATCCTTTTATATTTGATAAGATCTGACCCAAGACCATCGATTCAACCAAGGTCTGATTTGACAACCCCCTCACCTCCAGGTCTCCATGGTTACACTGCCCCCAAACAAGCCCTTACTGGTCCTCTCAAAATAACGCCTGATGATAGCTAATGGATTTATACTTCCTGTGTGGTGATCAAACCAAGCTGCAGCTGAAGAGGTCTAAGAATGTCCTGCAGAGTATATCTGCTGTTTATGTTCTGATGTGTGCTCTGCTCTTGCATTGCCATGTTGTTGTCAAGAGTTCTAAAAATACAATGCAGAATAAATTCATTATGCCAGTATAAACAATTACAATATAGATTAGAACTCTGATGAATGCACTGTACCGATGTACCTGAGAGCAAGCTCCAGTTTGTGTGTGTGTGTGTACATATTTACGTATGTATGTGTGTGTTTATGTGTTTGTGTGTGTGTGTGTGTGTGTTTGTGTGTGTGTGTGTGTGTGTGTGTTTGTGTTTGTCTGTGTGCGTGTGTGTGTCAGGTGCCCAGTTGAAGACCATGCACAACCTCCGCCTGCTCCGCGCCCACGTCTTAACCTTCTGCAAGCACCGTCACCATGGCAGCAGAGGTACCAAGCTGCGTCGCCTGCAGACGGCCCTGTCACTGTACTCCTCCTCGCTCTGCAGTCTGGTGCTGCTGGTCGACAACAGGGTCAACTCCTACAGTGGCATGAAGAGAGGTGAGGGGTCACGCAGACCCAGCCATGGCGCTTAACAGACATGTTCTGAGTTTATACAGTTTATTGATGATCGTAAACCGCATGTTTTATGTTGTTGGAGGTGGCTTTGTCCTCACAAACACTCATATTCCATCCTCAGTTTTCTCAAATTCCCCCCAAACATCTTTATCATACAATATGCATAGTGTTAGTAGTTCAGTATTTACCTGCAGGGTCGTGCATCGTGGCGTCACGCGCCTCTCTTCTTCTGTGGTTTCGTCAGACTTTGCCACGGTGTCTCAGGAGTGTACAGATTTCCATTTCCCCCGTCTGGAGGAGCAGCTTCAGCTCATCCAGCAGGTGCTGCTCTACGCACGCGCTCAGAGAAGCAGCCGACAGAGAGAGCAGCCTGGTGAGTCGTCGGCGCCGCGGACGCCATCCTGTCGGGGGCGGAGCCTGAAGTCTGTCGGGGGCGGAGCCTGCAGTCTGTCGAGGGCGGAGCCTGCAGTCTGTCGGGGGCGGAGCCTGCAGTCTGTCGGGGGTGGGGCCTGTAGTCTGTCAGGGGCGGAGCCTGCAGTCTGTCGGGGGTGGGGCCTGTAGTCTGTCAGGGGCAGAGCCTGTAGTCTGTCGGGGGCGGAGCTTGCAGTCTGTCGGGGGCGGAGCCTGTAGTCTGTCAGGGGCAGAGCCTGTAGTCTGTCGGGGTGGAGCCTGAAGTCTGTCGGGGGCAGAGTCTGCAGTCTGTCGGGGGCAGAGCCTGCAGTCTGTCGGGGGCGGAGCCTGTAGTCTGTCGGGGGCGGAGCCTGCAGTCTGTCGGGGGCGGGGCCTGTAGTCTGTCAGGGGCAGAGCCTGTAGTCTGTCGGGGGCGGAGCCTGCAGTCTGTCGGGGGCGGAGCCTGCAGTCTGTCGAGGGCGGAGCCTGTAGTCTGTCGGGGTGGAGCCTGTAGTCTGTCGGGGTGGAGCCTGTAGTCTGTCGGGGGCAGAGCCTGTAGTCTGTCGGGGGCGGAGCCTAAAGTCTGTCGGGGGCGGAGCCTGCAGTCTGTCGGGGGCGGAGCCTGCAGTCTGTCGGGGTGGAGCCTGTAGTCTGTCGGGGTGGAGCCTGAAGTCTGTCGGGGGCGGAGCCTGCAGTCTGGATCATCAGGGACGTTTTAGATGGCAGGCTTTCAGGGAGGATAGGCTGTTCTGCTACTGTACAGCTGCAGCACATGAATCAATGCTGTGTGTGTGTGTGTGTGTGTGTGTGTGTGTGTGTGTCTGTGTCTGTGTCTGTGTCTGTGTCTGTGTCTGTGTCTGTGTCTGTGTCTGTGTCTGTGTCTGTGTGTGTGTGTGTGTGTGTGTGTGTGTGTGTGTGTGTGTGTGTGTGTGTGTGTGTGTGACTGTAAGAGTCCAGCTGTACCACATGTAGTTCTTTTGGTCAGTCCACATCAATAGCATCCCTGCTGCTGGAACAGCGAGTCCATTTGACAGGAAGTACAAGGCTTTTTTGACCTAACAGCCGGTGTGTCGGAGAGGAAACTCAGTCCAGATGCTTATCTGTATCTGTGCTGATCCTTGAGTGGCTTCCTGAGTGTGGAGTCAGTGAAGCACTCACAGCCCAGTCTGGGAACACACCTGCCCATCAGCTACCTGGCCACGCCCCCTGGCCACGCCCCCACCCGCTACCTGGCCACGCCCCCACCAGCTACCTGGCCATGCCCCCACCAGCTACCTGGCCACGCCCCCACCAGCTACCTGGCCACGCCCCCACCACTGTGTGGGCCTCATAGAGAGCCTGTTGTCCTTACAGGTGTCATGCTCTGTACGAGTTACAGGTCACTTACACTGGCTCGTCTACTTTACCTTTTTTTCCCCCCATGACATTTATTTCAGAAGCTCCTAGAAATGGAAGCAGTGAAGATAAGAACAAGATTGTGGAGAGGAACCCCTCTAATATCCTACCAGGTAAATCTGATGTGAAATTTGTTTTTGTCTGAATTGTACTCAGCTTGTACTTAATCTGGTAATCTGGTAATCTGATAATCTGGTTTGCTAAATTCAAACGTTGTCATTGTCTTGACAACGGCAAAGAAAGTGTCAAAGCAATCGTCTCCATGTTGTCTCGTCAGGGGAGTTCTACATCTCACGCCACTCCAACTTGTCGGAGGTTCACATCGTGTTCCACCTGTGCGTGGATGATAACGTGCGTTCGGGGAACATCACAGCGCGTGACCCTGCCATCATGGGCCTGCGAAACATCCTGAAAGTCTGCTGCACGCATGACATCACCACCATCACCATCCCGCTGCTGCTGGTCCACGACATGGCTGAGGTGAGGGGTCAAGGGTTAGGGAGGTCAAGGGTTAGAGGTCAAGGGTTAGAGAGGTCAAGGGTTAGAGGTCAGGGTTAGAGAGGTCAAGGGTTAGAGAGGTTAGGGTTAGAGAGGTCAAGGGTTAGAGTCAGGGTTAGGGTCATGGGTAGAGAGGTCAGGGTTAGAGAGGTCAGGGTTACAGAGGTCAGGGTTAGGGTCATGGGTAGAGAGGTCAGAGTTAGTGAGGTCAAGGTTAGGGAGGTTAGGGTAAGGGAGGTCAGGGTTAGGGAGGTCAGGGTTAGAGGGGTTAGGGTCAGGGTTAGAGAGGTCAGGGTTACAGAGGTCAGGGTTACAGAGGTCAGGGTTAGGGACCTCTGGTTTCGTCTCCCTGGGCCACGCTGGGGTTAGGGTTATGTTAGCAGAGCTCGCCAGGTTACAGATCAAGGGTTACAGCAGGTCAGTGTTATCAATAGGTCAGGTGTTAGGGATCTTTGGAGTTTCGGTGCTCCTGGGCCACCGCTGGGGTTAGGGTTGGGTTAGAGAGGTTTCAGGGTTTACAGAGTCAGGGTTATCCACCTTCTGGTTCGTCTCCCTGCTGCCACAGCTTGGGTCTATTAGGGTTAGAGAGGTCAGGGTTACAGAGGTCAGGGTTACAGAGGTCAGGGTTACAGAGGTCAGGGTTACAAAGGTCAGGGTTAGGGATCTTTGGGTTCGTCTCCCTGGGCCACGCTGGGGTTAGGGTTAGGGTTAGAGAGGTCAGGGTTACAGAGGTCAGGGTTACAGAGGTCAGGGTTAGGGACCTCTGGTTTCGTCTCCCTGGGCCGCGCTGGGGTGTTTACTGCTTTGTTCCCTTACAGTCCTGGGAGGAGGCTGGAAGGGACTGTGTTTGCTTAGACCGCTGACTGCCACATCTCGCTGCACGCAATCTGTGTTTGTTTGTGTGTTTATGCGTGTGTGTGCTATGGGTGTGTATTGTGTTGTGTGTGTGTGTGGGTGTGTCGTGTGTGTGTGATGGGGGGGTATGTAATGGGGGTTTGTGTGTGTTGCGTGTATGTGTGTGTTGTGTTGTGATATGGTTACTGTGTGGGTGTTCAGGTGTGTGTGTGTGAACCTTGTGTGTGTGTGTGTAAAAAAGTGTGTGCTTGTGTGTGTGTATGGGTGTTGTGTGTGTGTGGGTGGGTAATGAAGGAAATCTAAAGGAAAGAGTTAGAGGAAATCAACCCTGAAACAGTATCAAATGGATGTGGAAGACATGTTGACACGGATGGTATTTTGACGTGTGTGTCTTCAGGCTTCATGATGGAGATGGCGTCCTGGGATGGGGGCGTGTCCAGGACAGTCCAGTTCCTCGTGCCACAGGTGAGACCCTCAGCTAATCAGGGGCCCTGGACCTCACAGGAGGCGGAGCCAGTCAGGGCGAGGCAGGGCCAGTCAAGGGGAGGCGGGGTCAGTCAGGGGGAGGCGGGGCCAGTCAGGGGTAGGCGGTGCCAGTCAGGGGGAGGCAGGGCAGTCAGGGGGAGGCAGGGCAGTCAGGGGGAGGCAGGGCAGTCAGGGGGAGGCAGGGCAGTCAGGGGGAGGCAGGGCAGTCAGGGGGAGGCAGGGCAGTCAGGGGGAGGCAGGGCCAGTCAAGGGGAGGCGGGGCCAGTCAGGGCGAGGCGGGGCCAGTCAGGGGGAGGCGGTGCCAGTCAGGGGGAGGCAGGGCCAGTCAAGGGGAGGCGGGGCCAGTCGGGGGGAGGCGGGGCCAGTCGGGGGGAGGCGGGGCCAGTCGGGGGGAGGCGGGGCCAGTCAGGGGGAGGGTGAAGGTGAAGGGCAAGGCTGGGGCTGACAGTGGCTCTGTACCAGCCCTGCTCACACATGTTGACAGGCAGAGGGAATATAACCAGCATCAGGTGTCAGTGCTGTACTCAGACACCATTCAAAATAGCACCTCCAAACAGCATTGTTTTCTACGCCATAACTGGCGGCTACATATAGCTAAACGTATAAACAGTCTGAGGTGTGTGTGTGACATTAATACTTAAAATGCTTATTTGAAGGCCAGTTAGTGTTGGGCAGCCCTTTGGAATCACACAGCTGTCGAGGAGTTTGTTACAGTGATTCAAACAGAAATGGAACACTGTGGTGACTAGACTGACTAGACTAGACTGTCCCTGCCCCCAGTCGTACAGAGTGTTTACACATGAAGTGAAGTGACGTATTGTCATGGTGAGCTGCCTGCGTGTCTGTTGTTCACAGAGTATCTCAGACGAGATGTTTTACCAACTCAGCAACATGCTACCCCAGATCTTCCGTGTCTCGTCCACCCTGACGCTGACGTCCAAACGCTGATGCCAGGAACCCAAGACCACGGCCTCGGAACCCCACAGGAACATTCCGGAGTCCCTCCTTCGCAGTTCACACGACCACCATCCCGAACTGATCTGAACTACCGTATGGAAGTGTTTTGAGTCCATGCTGAGAGTAATCCGACACAAATTTATTGACTTTCAAATTATCGAAAGTTGGAAGAGGTTACGGAGAATATCAGATGTAAATTTGGGGTTAGTCTTAGGGTTAGGCACTAAAATATGAGTAGTGGAAATGAATGATCCGGAAAGAACCTTAGAACCCTCTTGTCTCCTAAGATGATGGCACCTGCTAAGACAGGCACTATGCAGGTGTGCTTTAGTACTGCATTGCAGTGAAGCGTCGGTCCTAGCTTGTCCTTCCACCTGTGGGCCAGAAGAGGGCGATGTTCCCAGTGACACACACCTGAATACAAACCTGCTGCTACTGACTAGAAGGAGGAATGTGACAGTTTTTGGATCACTGCTAATCTCTTCATTGTTTGCTCTTCTGTCCAAGAGCCTCATTTCAACCAGTAATGGACTGTGACTGTTGCCTCCAGCCAAGACTTGTGTCTCTGTGCATAACGGCCTGTAGCATTAAGATGTACGTAACTTCAAAATGTGTCATTAACCACCCAAATACTAAACGTGACACTATTGTAATATTGTTCGTGAAGGTTTTGTGTATTTTAAAGGTGTTTATAATCAGTCAATGTGCAGATCTCGTCTCTCAAGCAACATATTTGGCATCGTCTTCCTCCTTGTCACTCGGTGGAGATGAAGTCATTTCAGACGGAAGACATATTTCCTGTCTGTCATGTGTTTAGCTGTGGCTTCAGTGACAACTCCCAGACTATTAATAATATCGAAGACCATAACAGTGTCTTCTCCTGTTGCCTCTAAAAACAAGATGGCCGCCCCACCCTCCCTGCCTGTTTGAGGCCGTCTCTCCTTCTCAGGTCTCTGCTGTGTCATGTTCAGAGCTGCTGCAGTGGTGATACTGTGGTGATGACCTACACAACTGGAAGGGAATGTCACTAGGTGTCTGGTGTCCCCTGGTGTCCTCTGGTGTCCCTCGTGTTCCTGGTGTCCCTGGTGTCCCCTGGTGTGCCTCGTGTTCCTGGTGTCCCCTGGTGTCCCTCGTGTTCCTGGTGTCTCTGGTGACCCTCGTGTCCGCTGGTGTCCCCTGGTGTCCCCTGGTGTCCCCTGGTGTCCTCTGGTGTCCCTGGTGTTTGGCTTAGTGGCCTGAGGTGTGGGGTTCCTGGGGGACAGAGAGAAAGAGACGGACAGAGAGACAGATAAAAAGAGACAGACATAGACAGACGGAGAGACAGACAGACAGACAGATAAAAAGAGACAGAGAGAGACACATGAAAAGAGACAGACAGACAGAGCTTAGTGTGCAGCACACTAATATCTATCTGTCTGTCTCTCTGTCTCTTTTTATCTGTTTGTTTGTTTGTTTGTCTCTCTGTCTTTTTTATCTGTCTCTCTGTCTGTCTCTTTCTCTCTGTCTCTTTCTCTCTCTCTCTTTCTCTCTCTACAGCCTGTGTGCCAGAGCAAGACACACAAAACATGCTCAGACCTTGATTGACAACCTCTCATGGTCGTGCTGTGAGCAGGGAAAACTGAATCAAACAATCTCACCTTTGCGGCTTGTCTCACAGGGCCCGTGGAGGAGGAGGAGGAGGAGGAGGAGAGGGGGGGGGGCGGGGTGCAGTTCAGATTGTGTCTTCAAACCTGTCTTGAAGACCACAAAGCTGCTGGCTGTGGCTGTGTGAAGGAAGTATAACAAAAGCTGTTTGTCTGCTAATTAAGACTTCTGGTTGAATAGCAAGTAAGATGTATTAAGGTTATAATTACAGATTTTAATTACAGGCTTAGTTTTACTGATGGTGCGTTATTATTACTGGAGTGGCTTCTTTTGTCTTATAGAATTGCTTTAATGCGTTTATATACAGGCTATAATTTATCTACATACGGAACAAAACACTTCCTAGTCCTTTTAATAGTAGACCTACACGCTGTGTTTCCATAACAACAGCAAATGCCTATGTAATAATACGGTAATCCATCAAAGTTTCTCTTTGATTTATTCTTTCTAAATGTGAAAACATTGACATGTATGCATGACCAAATCAAAGGATCGTGAAATAAATTACGTTTTTACTTAATGCTCCCGTAATACTAAATTCGTGCTTTTTAAGTGGTAGACTATCTTAAGTAACAAGATACAGTAGGTTAATACGGCCAAATGAGTTAATTGTGGAAAATGTGAAACATTGGCTCCGTTAAAGCCCACCCCCCTTCCAGAAAGCATTGAAGTCCAGGCATTCCTCAGGAAAACAGTCGCCTCTATCCATCCGCCCGAGATTTGATTCCTATTGCCGATCTCTATAGAGCCTTCACGTCACAGTCTAGCCGCGTAGTCCGTCCTACAAGTACACAACGACGGCTCACAGGGAAAAGTGGACAAGTTTCTGCATGGATTTACGGTAGTCGCGTAGCCTACAAGGTAAACGTATGTCTTTACTATCTAAAAATTTGATCTGAAACTCGAACCGGGACACGTTCTGATAGATTTATAGTTACCGTCAGCGACCCGGTGATGAAAACAGCTAAGTAGAAATC
Source organism: Plecoglossus altivelis (assembly GCA_036571765.1). Classification (NCBI taxonomy): domain Eukaryota; kingdom Metazoa; phylum Chordata; class Actinopteri; order Osmeriformes; family Plecoglossidae; genus Plecoglossus; species Plecoglossus altivelis. Next base: position 19,327,556 of record BROE01000003.1, read on the forward strand.
TATCAGCTCAGTTAAACTTCTTCATGGTAGCGTGATATATTTCCTTTCTATTACAATGCGCCTATTGAATGAATTTGCTTTCCATTGACCTTATGTCGAATTAAACTATTATTTCGTTCATTTTATTTCATTTGAATCTCACATCTTTGCGATGTACGCAGGCAAAAAGACCATGTGACCACGACAGCGACCACGGTGTAACCTGAGATAATCAAAGTTTCAAACAGCATTTTGACTAATAGTCTAAAGCTCTCTCTCTCTCTTACTTATTCTAAACCAAATGTCGTGGTGTCACCGGATACGTATAGTTTCCATCGTTCCTAACGGGCGCAATAATCTTTGCCGTTAACATTTGGCGCTGTTGGTAAGACTCCTGCTGTTTTGACACATGGGTGTGGGGGAGGAGGCGCTATACAAAAGTGTTTACAGATCTAATTTTACGGTCAGTAAACACTTAACACTTAAATTCAGGCAGACAACCTTTAGACTATTGATTACTTGTTTTAAGTATTGTATGAAACGGAGTGATATGCGATAAATGTGCGTGAACGGGTTTGGAAATATGACATAGCCTACTGTTGAATATGATTTGGACAAACAGGATTGGATTAACAGTCAGATCCACCTGTTGATATCTAAATCATCCCTCCTGTTCTGTTATTCTGACCGGATCTACTTCAGTACTGTACTATTACAGTGATCAATCGATAAACATTCATTGTAGAAGTCCGATTTTTCTTTCCCTCTCTTGCTCTCTCTCCTTCTGTCTCTCTCCCTCTCTCTCTCCCTTTCTCTCTGCCTGCCCTCTGTCTCTCCCTCTCTCTCTCTCTCTCTCTCTCTCTCTCTTCCTTTCTCTGCCTGCCCTCTGTGTCTCTCTCTCCCCCTCTCCCTCTCCCCCCCTCTCTCTTAACCCTTCTGGAGAACAAAACAATCTAAAGCTGATCCATACATACTTTTCCCACTTTACTCACTCTACCAGAGACTGAGTTGTCATATTGCCTAGTTGTGCTCTGTTAAAAGTCCTTAACATGTGCTGGTGGCATAGTTAAAAATAACATGTAAAAAGTTACATTTAACCAGGAAGTGAATGGTAAAAATACATTACTAATAAAGAGCATCAAAAGGATAAAGATCTCCTGTTTCTGTCAGAGAAATGTTTCTCTGACAGAAATGTTTCTTGTTACCACGACCACGACTCCCTGCTCACAAAGACCTCTTTCCGACTAAAGGCCAGTCAAGTGTGTTATTCATTCACCTCAGAAAATAGGGTCTGTCTCTCTCGCGCTCTTTCTCTCTCTCTCCTCTCTTTTCTCTCTCTCTCCCTCTTTCTCTCTCCCTCCCTTCTCTCTCCATCTCTTCTCCTCGCCCCTCCCTCCCTCCCTCTCTCTCCCTCTCTCTCCTCCCTCCCCCTCCCTCCCTTCCCTCTCTCTCCCCTCCCTCTCTGCTCCCGACTCTCCCTCCCTTCTCTCTCTCTCCCTCGTCGTCTTCCCTCCCTCTGCTCTTGGTGTCTAGACGCGCGTGGATCGCTACCCGCCTCTCTTCTCGCCACTCAATTCTCGATCTTCTGTCTTCTCGTCTGGCCTGCCCCTCGGTATGCTAGTGCCTGTCATCCGACTCGTCCATGTAGCAATTCGTACGTCCTTCCCTTTGTCAGCGTAGTTGATCTTAACGTGTGTTCATTGGGCTTACCATGCTCAATAACTTACAGCTCTTATGAATGTCTGCTACCTCTACAAGCAGGGTTTCATGTGTCTCGGTGGCTCTGGGGCGTTCGCTTTGTCTCTGCTTCATGTTGGCGGTATCTATTTATCGTTCTAGGTAATTGGTAGGTTTATGTTGCATATCCTTCACATTTTATATGTTGGGTTTGAGTTCATGGAGAATGGCTGTTCGGTCGGCGCGTATTCACGTAATACAGAGCAAGTGTGTTATTCATTCACCTCAGAAAAATAGTCTCTCCCTCCCTCTTTCTCTCTCTCTCTCTCTCTCTCTCTCTCTCTCCCTCTTTCTCTCTCCCTCCCTCTCTCTCCCACTCTCCCTCCCTTTCTCTCTCTCTCCCTCTCTCTCCCTCCCTCTCTCTCCCTCTCTCCCCCTCTCTCTCCCACTCTCTCCCTCTGTCTCTCTCTCCTCCCCTCATGATCCTTCACTCTCATGCTCTTTCTCTCAGAGTTTCTCTCAGTTACCACCATCTCACTCTTTTTTCTCTCTCTCACATTTGTCTCTCTTCCCTTTCTTCCTTCATGGGTACATTAGTTCAGTAAAGTGTCAACCTCATTTATTATCATAACTTCCCCTCATTACAAAGCAGTTATGCGGCAATAACACAACTTGCCTAACCTTATAACCAACTTTGTTGTAGCAACATGCATTTAACAGTGCCCACAGGGTCTATGTATTTCATGTGCACAGTATAATTAGCTGACAGTGAGAGTATGAGCCCTGTTGCTAATAGAGGGGTATGTAGCTAATAGAGGGGTTTGTAGCAAGTAGAGGGGTATGTAGCTAATAGAGGGGTATGTAACTAGTAGAGGGGTCTGTAACTAGTAGAGGGGTATGTAGCTAGTAGAGGGGTATGTAACTAGTAGAGGGGTCTGTAACTAGTAGAGGGGTATGTAGCTTGTAGAGGGGTCTGTAACTAATAGAGGGGTATGTAGCTAGTAGAGGGGTGTGTAACTAATAGAGGGGTATGTAACTAGTAGAGGAGTATGTAGCTAGTAGAGGGGTCTTTAACTAGTAGAGGGGTATGTAGCTAGTAGAGGGGTCTTTAACTAGTAGAGGGGTGTGTAACTAGTAGAGGGGTATGTAGCTAGTAGAGGGGTATGTAGCTAGTAGAGGGGTCTGTTGCTGTAACCAAGCTAACTCTGCTAGACCAGTTGGCTGCTCTCTGCTGCTCTGTAACCACATAGTCAGGATAGTCATGTAGACCATCCAGCAGGTCTATGTAGACCTGCTCAAGACCCCCTCAGTGTGAACTGCTGCTCGCTGGCTAATCTGCTTCTGTTGTCCTTGCTGTGAGGAACATGAGAGATACGTCTTGGTACTCACATGAGGAAGGTTCACTTTTTTCATGAGATGTCTCTCTCTCTCTCTCTCTCTCTGTCTCTGTCTGTCTCTCTCTTTCTCTTTCTCTCTCTCTCTCTCTCTCTCTCTCTCTCTCTCTCACACACACACACACACACACACACACACATACTCAGAAGTATCAAGTTCAAAAGTATGTCAGTCAGTGTGGATTTTGAGACCATTCTCTATTAAGCTCCATGTCTCCTTCAAAGCATTGTGTGTCATGCATGCTGGTGTCATATGGATTCAGGCAACAATCGAAGGAATGCAATCTTCACACAATGCTCGTCTCACAGTGGAGAGCAAGATGTGCCACTTAGTTATTTCGTTAGTTAGTTTATTGCCATGGGAACTGTGAATGTAAACATAGAATTGACATTCTCTCACATCACCTACATCTCTTTGACATCTCTCTTGATGGTGAAGTTGCAAGGAAAGTGTTGCAGGGGTGAGAGACATCTCAAATTAAATTCTGTGCTTTTTTAAGAGTTCACTGCTTGTAGCTATATTGAATGAGTAGACGTTCAGTGTTCTTTGTAGACTGATAGTCGCTAGTCAGTTTGAGCGTTCCAGTCTGCAGGTGGTCACTTCCTGTTCTAAGCTGTCGTGTTTCCTGGTTAGGATACTTTCAAACTGGTAGACGTTTGTGAGGACGTGAGTAAACATCTTTCTTCTTCTCAAGAAAGATGATGTGTCAACGGACCTTCAGTATTTTGACTGGGCTGCAGAGGTCCAGACCACATGACTGCTTTATTTCCTGAAATAAAAATGTGGGGTTAGTTTCCAGAATGTAGAATGTTTTTAAATCATAGACTCGTATGTAGTCGCATTTAGACTCGAATCATAAACTCAGTTTGTATTATTAGTGTGACATGTTATATGAACAGAAGAGGCTTGTATATTAAGCTAGAAGACACACTTCTCCTTAGACCATTTTATTAGCTTGGTCATTTTAACCATTTGGATAACCTCTAGTTTCCCCCAATCAGATTCACCAGATGTATTCACAGAATCTGCGCAGTCCCAAAAAAAGGACTCCGTCTAAGGTCGTACTAAAGCTGAAGTTCCTTCTCCAAAATGTGTTGTATTCATACAGCTGTCCGTGAGCGAGAAGGCACACATCATTAGTGCTTCCATACTGCTGAGGTGAATGTGTCCCTCCAGCAGTAATCATTAGAAAAACAGTGAGATCATTTGTGAAGGCAGAGAAGCTGTAGTGTGGGATAGCTGATGGGAAAAGGATTTTTTGGGGGTCTTTCTTCTTGAGTGTTTCTGGCAGGGTAACATCCAACCCAAACACCGGCCCACCCCAGAACCAGAACACTTAGGACAGAACACTGCCCCACCCCAGAACCAGAACACTACCCCACCACAGAACCAGAGCACTTAGAACAGAACACTGCCCCACCCCAGAACCAGAACACTACCCCACCACAGAACCAGAGCACTTAGAACAGAACACTGCCCCACCCCAGAACCAGAACACTACCCCACCCCAGAACCAGAACACTTAGAACAGAACACTCCCCCACCCCAGAACCAGAACACTACCCCACCACAGAACCAGAGCACTTAGAACAGAACACTGCCCCACCCCAGAACCAGAACACTACCCCACCCCAGAACCAGAGCACTTAGAACAGAACACCGGCCCACCCCAGAACCAGAACACTACCCCACCCCAGAACCAGAACACTTAGAACAGAACACCGGCCCCACCCCAGAACCAGAACACTTAGAACAGAACACTCCCCCACCCCAGAACCAGAACACTACCCCACCCCAGAACCAGAACACTACCCCACCACAGAACCGCCCCGTTTTCCTAGGCGTTCCTCTGATTGCCCTAGCTCTCTCCCTCCCTTGGATCCTGTTCCCCACCCCCACCGCCCGCTGACTGAACAACCGCCTCCTCACTCTCCAAGGGTGGTTTATTAACCGGTTTACACAACAGCTTCTCCTCCCTCTAAACGTTGGGGGTCACAAGTGAGCCACTATCTTGACCTCACTTATACTTTTCTTAATTACCCTCAATATGCTGGGCCTACTCCCCTACACTTTCACCCCAACAACGCAGCTTTCCCTCAACATAGGCCTAGCCGTCCCTCTCTGACTCGCCACAGTAATTATCGGCATGCGCAACCAGCCCACGGCGGCCCTTGGCCACCTTCTTCCAGAGGGCACTCCCGTCCCTCTGATCCCTGTTCTCATCATTATCGAGACAATTAGCCTGTTCATCCGCCCCTTAGCATTAGGAGTACGACTAACTGCCAACCTTACGGCCGGCCACCTCCTTATCCAACTTATCGCCACTGCCGCCTTCGTTTTACTCCCCCTTATACCCACAGTCGCGATTCTGACTTCAGCTGTCCTATTTCTCCTTACACTTCTTGAGGTGGCCGTAGCTATGATTCAAGCCTACGTATTCGTCCTCCTAATGAGCCTCTACCTACAAGAAAACGTCTAATGGCCCACCAAGCACATGCATTCCACATAGTTGACCCCAGCCCATGACCCCTAACCGGCGCAGTGGCTGCCCTCCTGATGACCTCAGGCCTTGCAATCTGATTCCACTTTCACTCCGTTGTTCTTATAGTAGCGGGGACCACCCTGCTCCTCCTTACCATGTACCAATGATGACGAGATATCGTTCGAGAGGGGACATTCCAAGGACACCACACCCCGCCCGTTCAGAAGGGGCTGCGGTACGGCATAATCCTCTTTATTACATCCGAGGTCTTCTTCTTCTTGGGGTTTTTCTGAGCGTTCTATCATGCTAGCCTCGCCCCTACCCCCGAACTTGGGGGATGCTGACCACCCACGGGAATCACTACCCTCGACCCCTTCGAAGTGCCTCTCCTTAACACCGCTGTCCTCCTAGCCTCTGGAGTCACTGTAACTTGAGCACACCATAGTATCATGGAGGGCGAACGCAAGCAAACTATCCACTCTCTTACCTTAACTATTCTCCTCGGCTTTTATTTTACTTTCCTTCAAGGTCTCGAGTATTATGAGGCACCCTTTACAATTGCGGACGGGGTGTACGGCTCTACTTTCTTCGTAGCCACGGGATTCCACGGGCTCCACGTCATTATTGGCTCAACTTTCTTAGCTATCTGCCTTCTCCGCCAGATCCAGTACCACTTTACATCTGAGCACCACTTCGGCTTTGAAGCCGCTGCCTGGTACTGACACTTCGTCGACGTTGTATGACTTTTCCTCTACGTATCAATCTACTGATGAGGCTCATAATCTTTCTAGTACTAACCTAGTATATGTGACTTCCAATCACTCGGTCCTGGTGAAAATCCAGGGAAAGATAATGAATTTGGTCTCTTCGGTAATTTTTATCACCATTCTTCTTTCGACGGTGCTAGCCATCGTCTCTTTCTGACTCCCTCAACTCAACCCAGATGCTGAGAAGCTTTCACCGTATGAATGCGGATTCGACCCTCTGGGCTCAGCCCGCCTTCCCTTCTCCCTACGATTCTTCCTAATCGCTATTCTGTTTCTCTTGTTTGATTTGGAAATCGCCCTTCTCCTCCCCCTCCCCTGAGGGGACCAGCTGGCTGCCCCGGCCATTACTTTCACTTGGGCTGTAGCCGTCCTCGCCCTCCTTACTTTGGGCCTCATCTATGAGTGGGTCCAAGGCGGCTTAGAGTGAGCTGAGTAGGCGGTTAGTCCAAAAGAAGACCTTTGATTTCGGCTCAAAAAATTGTGGTTTAAGTCCGCAACTGCCTTATGACCCCTACACACTTCAGTTTCACTTCGGCTTTCATCCTTGGGCTTATGGGACTAGCTTTCCACCGCACCCATCTTCTTTCCGCCCTCCTATGTCTGGAAGGCATGATACTCTCCCTCTACATCGCTCTCTCCATCTGAGCCCTCCAAGCCGAAGCAACAGGATTTTCTTCCGCCCCCATGCTGCTCTTGGCCTTCTCAGCTTGCGAGGCCAGTGCCGGCCTCGCTATTCTAGTAGCCACTGCCCGCACCCACGGCACCGATCGTCTACAAAGCCTAAACCTCCTCCGATGCTAAAAATCCTAATTCCAACAATCATGCTTTTCCCCACAATCTGGCTAACTCCTGCCAAGTGGCTTTGACCTACATCTGTGGCCCAGAGCCTGGTGATCGCCTTGGCAAGTATGACCTGACTAAGCTGAACCTCCGAAACAGGCTGAGCCACTTCGAACCTCTACCTGGCAACAGACCCTCTCTCGACCCCCCTCCTAGTGCTCTCTTGCTGGCTTCTTCCCCTGATGATCCTTGCAAGCCAGAATCATATCTCCCCTGAGCCCGTAAACCGCCAACGAACCTACATCAGCCTTCTAGCTTCCCTTCAGATATTCCTAATCTTGGCATTTGGGGCAACAGAAATCATTATGTTCTACGTAATGTTTGAGGCAACCCTTGTCCCAACCCTGATCATCATTACTCGCTGAGGCAACCAGGCGGAACGGTTGAACGCAGGGACCTACTTCCTGTTTTACACCCTCGCCGGTTCCTTACCCCTCCTTGTAGCCCTTCTCCTTCTTCAAAACGAGACCGGCACCCTCTCGCTTATTACTCTCCAATACTCCCAGCCCCTGCACCTCTCTGCTTGAGGAGACAAGCTATGGTGAGCGGGCTGTTTAATCGCTTTCCTAGTCAAGATACCCCTTTATGGAGTTCACCTATGGCTTCCCAAGGCACACGTAGAGGCCCCAATTGCAGGCTCTATGGTCCTGGCCGCTGTCCTCTTGAAACTCGGGGGATACGGTATAATACGCATGATGCTCATGCTAGACCCCCTCTCTAAAGAATTGGCCTACCCGTTTATTGTTCTTGCCCTTTGAGGGGTCATTATGACCGGCTCAATTTGCTTGCGGCAGACCGACCTCAAGTCCCTTATCGCTTACTCATCTGTCAGCCACATGGGACTGGTGGCAGGGGGCATCCTAATTCAGAGAGAAAACAGGAAAACAGGAGGGAGGGAGGGGAGAAAACGTAGGAGATACCAGAGCAGAAAGGAAAGAGAGAGGGGGAGACAAAGAGATGAATAGAGAGTAAGAAAGATGAATATATAGAGAGAGAGATGAATAGAGAGAGATGAATAGAGAGAGAGAGAAAAAACAAGAAAGAGAGAGATGAATAGAGAGAGAGATTAATAGAAAGAGAGAGAGTGATTGTGTGGGAGTTTGGCATGTTGAATCAGAGCATTCTTCTGCTAATTCGCCATCAGTCAGAAGCCTGATCTGATCTGTCAAACGTCTTCTGCCTGTATTTCAGCTTATCTGTATTTAAAGCACATTTGATTTATGCCAAACTGAACTGAACTAAGCCAGTTTCAAGTTCCTTGTCTTCACAGATTTCAACAAATGTATCCAAAAGGAACTAAAGATGAGCCAAAAACACAAGTGATGCGTCTCCGTTTGGCAATACATACCTCTGGGAGGAAGGTCTGATGAACTTTAACAAGACTAAACTGAGATGCAAACTAACTGAATCTCTCTCAAAGAAATAGGCAAAATTCACTGAACATCTCCATTGAAACCGCTTTTAGTCTTAAACTTGGCTTTAAGCAGATCTGGGAAACTGGGTCAAAGTGTTTGAAAGTATTTGATTGGCATTGCTGTGGATCAGTCTAGTCTAGTCATGGACCTTCATCTGATCTAAGACAGACTTAACCTCAAGGTCTGTCCTGTGGCTACAAGGACGTGGCCAGATGTTAATCACATATACAATAAGCATGGAAACCTAACAAACATGAGAGAGAGAGAGAGAGAGAGAGAGAGAGAGAGAGAGAGAGACAGAGTGAGAGAGAGAGACAGAGAGAGAAAGAGACAGAGAGGGAGAGACAGAGAGAGAGAGACAGAGAGAGAGAGACAGAGAGAGAGAGAGAGACAGAGAGAGAGAGACAGAGAGAGAGACAGAGAGAGAGAGACAGAGAGAGAGAGACAGAGAGAGAGACAGAGAGAGACAGAGAGAGAGAGACAGAGAGAGAGAAGGCTCTCTTGTTGAATGAATGTCTCTCGCCCTCTCTTTATACAGTAAATCTGTGGTCGTGCCATTGAGGAAAGTCCAGACTCTAACAGAAGTGAAAGACCAGTTGCGATTTCCCTCTTTGAAGTTTTGTCGTTGTGTGTGAAACACGGAGAAGTCTGGTTTGACACACCACATATTCTCTTTCAAGTCTCCAGTGAAAGGGGGATGTTGGTGGGGTGTTTGAGACAAGGGGAAGACCTTTGATATCTGTGAGGAGCAGCTATATGACCCTCTGACAGGATCGAGTCAAGAATAGTTTCAGCTCATGTTGTTTCAAACAGCAGAGTTTTAGGCTTAGATAGGAGGCTGTGTTATTATGTGTTGGTAAGGAATGCACACAGACAAGACCCTGAGCGCATTTTAGTGATATGTTATGTCATGTTATTTTGTTATGGGTCTCTGCAACTGAGAATACGTGAGAGGAGATTGAAGGCGCGGAAGGAAGTCTGGGTTAGGGTTAGTTGACCAATCAGGAAGTCTGGGTTAGGGTTAGTCGACCAATCAGGAAGTCTGGGTTAGGGTTAGTCGACCAATCAGGAAGTCTGGGTTAGGGTTAGTCGACCAACCAGGAAGTCTGGGTTAGGGTTAGTCGACCAATCACACATGACTACTGCTGATCTTTAAAGGGCTCTTCTGTTTGTTCTTCCAAGCTTTTCTCTCTTGTGTTGGTTTGTCTTGATGCCACAGTGGAATGTAGTGGCCTTGAGATTGTTTGGGGAGGAATATCCTAAAGTTGTCTTGTTTTGATTTTGCTTAAACATTAATGTGTGTGTGCGTGTGTGTGTGTGTGTGCGTGTGTGTGTGTGTGAATGCCTGCATGTCAGTGCGTGTGTCTTTGTGCTTTGTAGGTAGAAAGGTTAGCCTTTCACCCTCCCCCATCATCTGGTTTGAGTAGGGTTTGATGAGGGTGTTAATCACACAGGCCCCGAGGCAGGCCATGGCCCTAACAACAGCTGGAGGAGGGGGTGGACCTGTTACTGGTCATCTACCCTGAGTCCCAACTATGAGATGTCTCTGCCTGCTTCTCTCTCTCTCTCTCTCTCTCTCTCTCTCTCTCTCTCTCTCTCTCTCTCTCTCTCTCTTGCTTGTCCTCCATTTTCTCATAACACGTTAAAGCAAGCCTAGACTTATATAATGCATCTAAAAGTAGATTCAGAGTCCTAGAAAAGTTCATGCTATCTCTGTCGGTGACCATGACCGTGTGGCCACGGGCGTGTTACTGCACAGCAGATTCTGCTGTCCACAAGGACTCTGCTCCATGTAGGAGTCTGTCCTGGGTCCTTTTGGCTCCTCTGTCCTGGCGCCTCTATCCCAGACCCCCTATCCTGGCCCCCCTATCCTGGCCCCCCTGTCCTGGGCCCCCTGTCCTGGCCCCCCTGTCCTGGGCCCCCTGTCCTGGGCCCCCTGTCCTGGCCCCCCTGTCCTGGCCCCCCTGTCCTGGGCCCCCTGTCCTGGCCCCCCTGTCCTGGCCCCCCTGTCCTGGGCCCTGAGCGCTGTGTTGTGGTTCACTAATGGGCTCTCCTGTTATCAGAATAGTTGCTTGTTGCCTTAGCTGTTAGCTTTACATCCTACAGTAAGGTTCCCTTTAAGCGGAATATTACACCAAAAAGCTGTTCCAAAACACCATCTCTGTCACACTTAGCCTCGTGTTTGGTATCCAGCTGTGAGGTTCTCTTGCCACAACAAAACTGCAATTACTCACAGCACAGGCCTCTACAATCAGGGTGTTCCTAGACTTTAAGCTAATGAGTATTTATAGCTAAGTTTTAGCATCCAAATAACCTATTTATTCCCATGTTAATGTGATAATGGGATCACACAATGTGTGACGACTTCTTTATGTTAACTTCCTACTCTGTCGGTAACATGTAGCGTTTTTTTTTTTCTTTAGAGAAATCTTTGAAACCTTCCAGAAAGGTTTGTTTTCTCCGTTCCAAATATAGGAACACTTCCATCCCTCCTTTTGCCTTCGGTTCTTCCTCCTTCATTCTTCTGTTCCTTCAGTTTTCCTTCCTTGACTGCTTTCGTCTTCTCGGTTTACTGTCGGGCAGAGACGGGTGTTGTGGCTGATTATGTAAGCGGGAGTTTAGTTTCGGCCCGTTCTTCTAAACTGAGGGTGGTGGGCTTGGAGTCTACTGAATGAAAACCACAGCCCTGTGATCCATCTTAAGCTAAGAATGTTTGTAGCTAACCATGAATAACAGCACTAACTCATCATGTCAAAATCCAGTCAGTTAGTCTTGCTTGCGGCCATGAATAATATGGATTATCACATTATGCGTGTGTCAATATGCTACAATACCATTAACTCATTGCTAATCGTAACCCTATTTGCAAAAGAAGGCTGTGTTTCAGACAGGGCAGGTGGACACAGCAGGTGAGCTAACAAGAGACTACTGAAGAACTAATCCAGGGTGGAACGGGCAGTGTTCTGTTGACTTTGCATGAAACAAGTTTTATCAGCATGCAAGACAATGACAAGAGAACAGGCAGGGTGAATGAGTCAGTTGTTCAGTTGGTCAGTAAAGAGAAGGAGAGCTGGGTGTTCTGGAAGCTGTCCAATACACATCCAACACCAGGAAAGCCACGGCAGTGGGTGGGTAGCCTGTAGCCATGTGTTGCACTCTCTGTCATTATAGTCCCTCTCTCCCTGGAGCTCCTCTCTCCCTGGCCCTCCTCTCTCCCTGGAGCTCCTCTCTCCTGGCCCTCCTCTCTCCCTGGAGCTCCTCTCTCCCTGGAGCTCCTCTCTCCCTGGACCTCCTCTCTCCCTGGAGCTCCTCTCTCCCTGGCCCTCCTCTCTCTCCATGGCCCTTCTCTCTCCCTGGACCTCCTCTCTCCTGGCCCTCCTCTCTCCCTGAACCTACTCTCTCCTGGACCTTCTCTCTCCCTGGTCCTCTCTCCCTGGCCCTACTCTCTCCTGGCCCTCAGTGACTGAGCTTAGAGCCAGGGAGAGAGGAGGGGAGGAAGAGGGGAGGGAGAGAGACATGGGGAAGGAGAGAGAGAAGAGGAGAGGGAGAGAGAGTAGAGGGAAGGGAGAGAGGAGAAAGAGCAAGGAGGGGAGGGAGAGAGAGCAAAGAGGGGAGAGAGAGAAGGGGGAGGGAGAGAGAGTAGAGGAAAGGGAGAGAGAGGAGAGAGAGGAGGGAAGGGAGAGAGAGAAGAGGGGAGGGAGAGAGAGAAGTGGAAGGGAGAGAGAAAAGTGTGGAGGGAGAGAAATGGCCATGATAGGTGAAAGCACTAGTATCATGCTGAGGTCTACACAGTGAGTGTGTGTCTGACTAACCTTCTGTAAGTATGTGTGAGTGAGAAAGTGTGTGTGTGTGTGCCTGACAAAAGACGGAGTAAAACGGGGAGCGTGTGTGCTCATTTCACAAACAAGGTGAGCTGTCATTTCCTCATGTAGGTTATGGAGAAACACAGCACTCTCACCAGAGCAAAGAGGGAGGGACATGCAGCAGGAGGGGGTAGAGGAGGAGAGAGTGTCTGAAGGAACACAGAGCTGAGACTAGCCATCAGGGTTGCACATCTCTTCAGAAGGTCTCTTTGGTGGGTGAACGATCTCTATGCTTTGAAAAGAAAGTCTTTGTTCAAATACTCAGTGGGCGAGTTACGTAAAGGTCAACTTTTAACTCTAGGCAGAGAAAGAATCTTCTGGAAGTAAGTATGATTTTGACTGATTGTCTCTCGTCTATCTATGGCATTTAATTCTTGATTTATCCTTTACCATCAAGACTGTTTTTTAAACTTAGATGTGACCGACAGACAGACAGACAGACAGACAGACAGACAGACAGACAGACAGAGACGACTCTGACAGACTTACAGACAGGTGTTGCCTGCTCATTGATGATTGGCTGTTTTTCATGGAGTATTATAGCATAGTACTGTAAAAGACCAATCAGCAGAGGACAAAATGTGTCTCTTTCATTTGTTTGCAAGAAATGATACACAGATTGAATGATAATGAGACACATGGATGCTAATAACTTTAGTTGGGAGTATTTCTTTACTCACGCTCTTGAATTTGAATGTACTTTGCCTCAGCCGTTACAGCTGGGTACGATTTGAACTGTCGTTTTATAGACGGCTTTAGCCTCTTGACAAACTTAATCTGTAAACAAACGTGAAATCACACAAGCGTTCACATCCCATTTAATGAAAGACATTCGGGGGAATGCTGATGAGCGATGGTGCCTCTATATGGTTGCCTTTCAGTGGCTGAAACCAGGATGTGTGGCTCACTGTTCTCTGTAGAGATCCACTGTTGTTCTCTGTAGAGATCCAGTGTTGTTCTCTGTAGAGATCAACTGTTGTTCTCTATAGAGATCCAGAGTTGTTCTTTTAAGAGATCCAGAGTTGTTCTTAAAAAAGATCCAGTGTTGTTCTCTGTAGAGATCCACTATTGTTCTTTAAAGAGATCCAGTGTTGTTCTTCACAGAGATCCACTGTTATTGTCTTCAGAGATCCAGAGTTGTTCTTTAAAGAGATCCAGTGTTATTCTCTGTGTATGTGTGGCTGTTGAGATAACAGGCCTCTTCCCAGATGCATTGCAGATTCTATCCAGCTAGCTGAATGCACAGGGAGGAGTCAGGATTCTACACACCTCCAACTTAATAATGCTCTCTGTGGAGGTGGGGGTGGAGGTGTGTGTGAGGGTGTATGAGTGTTTCTCAATACTTAATACCTAAATATACTTGTTCAACTTGAAGAGTTATTGTCCAAATTTTATGGATGGAGAGGGAGAGAGAGAGACGGACAGAGACAGAGAGAGACAGAGAGAGAGACAGACAGAGAGAGAGACAGACAGAGACAGAGAGAGAGACAGAAAGAGAGACAGACACAGACAGACAGGCAGGCAGACAGAGAGAGAGACAGACAGAGACAGAGAGAGAGACAGACACAGAGAGACAGGCAGAGACAGACAGACAGACAGAGAGAGAGAGACAGAGAGACAGAGAGACAGACGGACAGAGACAGACACAGACACAGAGAGAGAGAGACAGAGAGAGAAAGCAGTTCAGGATTGGCCATGGCCGAGTGTATTATTAGCCTCTCCAGAAATAAGACAAGGACGTTTCTGCTCCTCTGAGCACAAAGACGGCCTCCAGTTTTCTGCAGCCCGGTCACATCTCTGAACAGAGGAGGGAGAACGAGAGGAGAGGAGGAGAGAAAGGGGACGCAAGGAGACAAGGAGGGGTGGGGGGAGATAGGGGAGGAGAGCAGAGTGAAGGAGAGGTGGGGAGAGATAGGGGAGGAGAGGTAGGGAGAGATAGGGGAGGCGAGGTAAGGAGAGATAGGGGAGGAGAGGTAGGGAGAGATAGGGGAGGATAGGTAGGGAGAGAATAGGGGAGGACAAAGGTAGCGGAAAGAGATAGGGGAGGAGAGGTGGGGGTGATGGGAGGAGATAGCAAAGTGAAAGGAGTAGGTGGGGAGAGATCGGGGGAGGTGTAGCGCTAAGTGAAGGAGAGGTGGGGGGGAGATAGGCACGGCACGGAGGAGGTGGGGAGGAGAGCAGAGTGAAGGAGAGGTGGGGGGAGATAGGGGAGTAGAGCAGCTAGGAGGGAGAGGTGGGGAGAGATAGGGGAGGAGCGCAAAGGAAGGAGAGAGTGGGGAGAGATAGGGGGAGGAGAGCAAAGTGGAAGGTGAGAGGTGGGCCGCCGCCGCCCGGCGCCAGAGTTAGGGGAGGAGAGGTGGGGGGAGGGATACGGGGAGGAGAGGCAGAAGTGACAGGAGAGCCTGCAGGGAGATAGGGGAGGAAGAGCGAAAGTAGAGCAAGGTGGGGAGAAGGACTGAGGCCTCCAAGTTGTCTCCTTCCTGTTTCTAACAGTATAAGGATACAAGGAGGAGAAGAGAACTCGACACTGCGAAGTACGTCGTGAAGGAAGCAAGCTCGCAAGCGAGGCGAAGACCACGCTAGACGAGGAAGCACCGGAGGGCAGAGACCGGAAGGAGACGGAGGGAGAGGAACGCCGACGGACGGCGCAGAAAGACGGTGAAATCAAGTGATTGAAAGTGAAAGGCAGGGTCAGGGGTCAGAGTGATGGGCATGTTTCGGGGGTGGACAAGCCAGGCTTGGGGTCGCCGAGCCCACGACGCTACCTGAGAGGAGAAACGCACCAGAGGACATTCGGCGGTATACAGGTCACGACAGGACCTATTCATGTCGACCATGCGACGCAGAAGAACGCCAAACAAATCATGAGAAGAAAAAACAATTTGACTTGAAAGAGCACTTGTACTATAAACGGACTTCCCTCTCAGCAAAGGAAGTCAATGACAGGGTACAGATGACGACAAACGGACAACACAGCAGAAACCAGACCCGCCTGGTGGTGTAGACTGCTTCGACGTCTGGTCTGCTAGCTACAGTTGGTCTTGTTGTGGTTATTCAGTTGTTTTCAATAGGCCCGGTCGGGTGTTTGTCAGTGTTATTGATAACTCTTCTTTATCTCTTCATGGCCTGGCCTTGATTTCCCTCCTGCCAGACAGCTGAATCCTGAAGTCTGTCCTTGTTGCTTTGCAACGTCTTTGGTCTGCAGACAGACCACCGCAAGTATCTCATCCTGAAGTTTAGTCAGTCTAGCCCTGAACGGGGTATGTGGTTATGATGTCATGTCAGAGACATTTCCTCCTCCTCCTCATCCTCTCCTTCTCACTGTCTCTTTCTCTCTTCCTCCTTCTCACTGTCTCTTTCTCTCTTCCTCCTTCTCTCCTCCTCATCACCACCTCCTTCTCTCCTCCTCATCCTCTCCTCCTCCCCGCCTCTTTCTCTCTTCCTCCTTCTCACCTCCTCCTTTTCTCCTCCTCTTGCGTCTCTCCTCCTCACCTCCTCCTTCTTTTCTCGTCCTCCTCTCCTCTCCGCCTATGCTTGTTGTGCGTGAGACCTCTATACCATTTCTAAGAAGGCAGTGTTGATGGAGAAGATCAACACAAAGAAGCCAGCTACCTCACTAGATCAAGTTACTCACCCTGAAACAATGTAAACAGCCTGCTTGTGTTGTGGTAAAGCTCCTCAGAACAGGCATCCCTGGAGAGGCGGGGCTGATTGAGGAAGACTGCCTTTCCAGGCCTCCAGTGGCAAACTGGTCAGGACACTTTGACTCCCACTTGTAGACACAGCAGACTGTATTCATACTCTGGGGAAAACGTAAGGATGTATAATTTCCTTTTTTGTAAGTCCCACTTTGTAGATTACATCATTATTATCGTCATTTTCAAATGTATAATCTTCACATGTCTATATGATTAAACGAGCCTACTTACACGTCCGTGTATTGAGATCATCACGGTGATCTGTTATTTAGCTTGTCTGGTGTTGTGTCTCTCAGCTGACAAGCCAGAGTCAAAGCCAGAATCCTAATAGACGCCACTCAGTGGGGGGAAAACAAACTACTTTCTTTCCCAGCAGCAGGGTTTCCTTTCTCACCAGCAGGGCTTCCTGTGTCTGTGTGAGACCCTCAGACACACTCAGCTGGGAGGGGATGGAGAACATTTAGACCAGGGGAGTCAGATCAGGGGAATCAGATCATGGGAGTCAGATCAGGGGAGTCAGACCAGGAGAGTCAGACCAGGAGAGTCAGATCAGGGGAGTCAGACCAGGAGAGTCAGACCAGGAGAGTCAGATCAGGGGAGTCAGATCATGGGAGTCAGACCAGGAGAGTCAGATCATGGGAGTCAACCCAGGAGAGTCAGATCATGGGAGTCAGACCAGGAGAGTCAGATAATGGGAGTCAGACCAAGGAATTCAGATCAAGGATCAGGGAAGTCACAGTCATGAAAAGCAGAAGAAAAACATAACTGGACGTGGGTAGAGATGTCCGAGGCCTCTCAGAATAGGGGTCAGCAGTGAGCAGAGGGGCATAGAGGGATCTGGAGAAAGGAAAGATGTGTGTCTATATAGAGACATGGTGGAGAGCAGGGCTGGCGTAGGCAGGTCCCCTGGTGGGCTCCTCTCAGGACATTCGATGCTGGTGAGAGAAAGAATTTAACAGGTCTGAAAGGCTCTCTCTCCCTTCCTCCCTCTCTCTCCCTCTATCTCTCCTCCTCTCTCGCTCCTTCTTCCCCTCCCTCCTTCCCTACCCCTCCCTTCCTCTCTCTCCCTCCCATCCTCCCTCCCTCCTTCTCCCTCTCCCTTCCTCTCCCTCCCTCCCTCCCTCTCTCTCTCTCTCCCTCCCTTCCTCTCTCTCCCCTCCTCCCTCTCTCCCTCTCTCTCCCTTCCTCTCTCCTTTCCTCTCTCTCTCTCTCTCCCTCCCTCCCTCCCTCCCTCCCTCCCTCCTCTTTATCCTTTCCTACCTGCTGCTCTTAGCTGATACTGACCTGTCCTCAGGATCCGTGGGTCATGCCCTCTCTGAGAACCTGTCTGGTCCTGATCCTCTTTGCTGTTCACACAAACCACAACACACCTCAGCTGCCGACCTCATTCGCCAACACACATGCTGTGTTTCTGCTGAATGCTTTGCTCTCATACTGTTAGTGATGTTTGTCAGCTTGTTGAATTCGTGCCAACGGCATGTGTCAGCCTTCTCATACACACACGCAAAACGCTAGTTCGTCAAAGTCAATACATTAACAGCGTATTTTATTTATTGTCGTTTGCTTGTCACGACTGACGGACTCCTTTGGTGGAGATGCCAAGTCTATCTTGCAACAGGGAACAGATGGGCTGCATTGGAGGAGATATGTCACATGAAGTGTTTTAGCACCATGTTGTTTGTGAGTCCACGCTGGTGCAGGGTGTTCTCACACGTCTGTCTGGCTCACCATGATGATGGTTATGATAATGATGGAGGAAGAAGTCGAAGTGGAAGCAGAGAAACGACTTATCTTTCTCTCTTTCTTAAAGCTCTCTTTCCCCACCCCTCTCTGAGAGCATTCAGACCCATTTTGAGGAAACTTGAGTCTTATCAGCCAGAATACCTCTCACCAAACACTCAATCCCTTGTCCCCCCTTCCATTAGCCTCTCTCCCCCTCTTTCTCTCCCCCTTCCTCTCTCTCTCTCCCTTCCCGTCTCTGTCCCTTCCCTTCTCTCTCCCCCTCTCTCCGCTTCCTCTCTCTCTCTCCCTTCTCTTCTGTCTCCCCTCTCTCTCTCTCCCTTCTCTTCTCTCTCTCCTTCTTCTCTCTCCCTTCTCTTCTCCCTCTCCTTCTCTCTCCCTTCTCTTCTCTCTCCCCTTCCTCTCTCTCCCTTCCCTTCTCTCTCCCCCTCTCTCCCTTCCCTTCTCTCTCCCCTTCCCCTCTCTCTCTCTCCCTTCCCCTCTCTCCCCCCCCCCTCTCTCCGCTATACCCTGCTCTGCTTGCTTGATTCTCAATACCCTTCTGATAAAAACGTATCTCTTAAGAGAATTCCTTGAGGTGAATGTGTGAGTGTTGCTGTGTAGAGAACACAGACGATAGAGTGAGTATGCTGGGAAGGCTTGCTGTGTGAGGTACAAGCAGGCCCCACAGGACTGTGTGGAGAGAGAGGATCAGGGAAACAGAAGTTTAATCTGGTTAAGCACAGACACACACCTCCTGTGCCTATCTCCTAGTGCTGGGGGTCGTACGACAGCAGCCAGAGAGAAGCCTAGAGGAATGTGTCTGTCTCTGTCAGTCTAGAAGTCTCCTTATAGAATGACCTTACAAGAAACAGCAACAACAGCTATTAGAGAACAGACCACCAGGTCATATTAGGGGGGGGTTGTTTGTCACGTACTGTACTTCTGGCTGGTTCTGTTGTTGTAAAAGATGTCTTCGAATAGCTTGTTTCTAGAGAGCCTGTAGAGACAGGAAGTCTGTAGTGTTGAGTTCAAATGCTTCAGAGTGAACAGGGGGGGGGGAGTAGGAGATGGCAGAGAGTCAATAAGAAAAACTAGTCATTAAAACCTTTTTTAGTAACGTAAAAAAAATAAGAATAAAAGTACTTTGTTACTTCCCATCTCTGGTCACGGTTCTGATGTTGTTCTTTAAAGTGTTCCTCATGTTCCTCAGAGTGCTCCTCTCTGTTTCAGAACCATAATGCAGAGACCAGCATGGACCTTCCAGTTCATCTGAGACTGTCCCAGTGTTCCCCTGCTGTCTCCCTCAGACAGCCTCCACCCCCGCTCCACCCCAGCCTCAGCCTCTGTCCCTGCCCTCCACAGAGGCCGTACGGAGGGCCCAGCCGTCTGAAAGGAGGGCGTGTTTCACTATGCCTGGATGGAGGTCTCAGTGGCGACTAGTCTTGCTGAACTCTCTGACCTGTGGCCTGGAGATCTGTGTGGCGGCTGGGATCACCTATGTGCCTCCTCTCCTGCTGGAAGCAGGGGTGGAGGAGCAGTACATGACCATGGTGCTAGGTAGGTCAGTCTCCGTCTCTCCCCCTTTCTCTTCTGATCTCCTTTTCTCCTCTTCGGGCGAGCCTCCTTCTCTGACAGAGCATTTATAAAACATGAGGTGTTGGAGCCTCCTCTCTTGGGGTAGAAGGAGGGAGGGCAGTCTCATTTCACATGCAGGCATGGAAACACACACACAAACACACACACATACAGACACACACACAGACACACACACAGACACACACATGCAGACACACACATGCATACATACATACACACACACACACACACACACACACAAACACACACAGACACACACACAAACACACACAAACACACACAACACACCCTCAGGCAGAAACCAGAGAGTTTCAGAGATTAACTCGTCTTTTCTCTGGCTGACCACTTAAGGGATAGTATGTAGTCAACCACTCCCCAGTATATTCTAACATCAGCTTGCTCTGCCATGACATCGCTTAGTGAAAATATTCTTTCGTATTCAAAGCTTTTTTTTGAGTAAATCTTCTGTAAGATTGGACTTCTATGGTTTCTATGTGGTTAGACTCTATGACAATTTAAAACTGATGCGAAGCCAACCAGTGCAGTCGTAGTTAAAGTATGAGGCATATGAAAGGAAAACAAATGTAAATGTATTCTGTGGCCTGTCATAGAACAGTGGGGATGACATGAATCATTTATCAGTTGTTGGTGACTTATAAATTCAAATTGATGATTCTCCAAGGAGGAAATGCAGTAGAGGGTTTGAGGCATGTTTGGTGCAGGGCTAGTAATGTGATCGTACTTCAACCAGTGAGTGTGAGTGTGTGTGTGTCTGTGTGAGTGAGTGTGTGCGTGTGTTTGTGTGTGTGCGTGTGAGTGTGCGTGTGAGCGTGTGTGTGTGTGAGCGTGTGTGTGTGCGCGTGTGTGAGCGTGCGTGCGTGTGTGAGAGAGCGTGCGTGTGTGTGCGAGCGAGCGAGTGTGTGGGTGTGAGTGTGTGTGTGTGTGTGAGTGCATGTGTGTGTGTGTGAGGGTGTGTGCATGTGTGAGGGTGTGTATGTGTGTGAGTGTGTGTGTGTGAGTGTGTGTGCGTGTGTGACCGTGTCATGGCCACAGGGCATCTTTCCACTCTTGTGGTCTTAAAGACATAATTGAGCTCGTCACTAAACCCAGTAGGCTAATCAGCAGGTTAGGTGTCCAGGTGGCAGTCGGATGCTAATTTGAAGGCAGTAAGAAAGGGGAAGAGGGAGGCCCAAGCTGGGCCAAAAGTACGAACGACGGAGAATATTCAGAGAGCGTGGGAGCGAGCAAGAGGAGGGAGAGAACAGGAGAGAGGTCGGGAGCGTGAACTGTAAAGATGGGAGATAAAAGACTGAACACCACTGTTCAGTACACTGAGTGTTGGAGAGGAGACCTCAGCTCTAACACGCTGCCAATCCTGCTGACCTCAGACGGACACTGTAAGCCTGACGGCCCACTAGTGGTTGGCTACGGTATTACAAGTGGGCCAGGAAACAAATGAAAAAAAACGTAGGAAAAATAAACACGTATGAAAATATGTATAGACTTTTGTTAAATGTTTATTACAATTGTTACTCACGTTAAAATGATACATACGCCCTGTTCAGTTCACTATGAGCGCATAACTTCCGTTTATTGTACAAGTCAGGGCGACGACTTCCAGTAGCTAGCAATTACTTTAGTTCTCAAACATATAATGCGTTTTGTAGAAGTATAGGTTACTTTTCCAATATGACACTCAGCGATGTTAGTAGAAGTCTATATTGGTGTTCTTCAAGCAAGGGGAAAAGGGAGTTCAAATCGTACTTTTCGAGCTACATCGAAAATTGCGAAGGAAATTCTACCTAAAATCTGGATTATTTCGCCTCCTGAAATACTATATCAGAGAGCCTTACCTGACTACTTGACGCATTAGCTGTTAGAATTAGCATGTTGATTGAGCAATAAAACTATAAATACTTTTTATACTTGAAAGCCTGTATTTTCAAATTGAAAAACAAACAGCAAGGAATGTACCTTATATATGAAAGTATGGACAATATGAGCTAACGCGCTATAATAAATCACATAAACTCAAGATAGCAACAGGATAAGTCGAAACAGGAGAACGGGAACGATTGTACAGAACTGTTTGCTAACTCCTCAATGTTTGTTCAATTTTTTCACTGAGCAACCGTTGTTTATATAAATATAATGTATTATAATATCAATATTTTTATAGTGGAAAATGGAAACACTCAGTGTACTTGACTTTCCGGTTACAAAATCAAAGACGTTTTAAATCGTGGTTAACCGTAAAGGCGGTTAATCGCTGCATCCCAAGTCAGCCGTTGTCAGATGTAGTGGCGGTGCTTCTGGATCTGGCGGGGCCCAGTCACATGACCTCCCATCAGCTTCTACACTCACAATACTCCACCTCCTCCTCTTTCATTTAACACACATACTCACTCACCGTCAAGTTATTCTCTCCCTCACTAGCTTGTCTTTCTTTCTTGTGACCCACCAGACCTGCGGGGAGGCGGGGTTGTAATTTAAAACAGGTCCCCCCTCCACCCCCCACCCCCACCCCACCCCAACCCCCCCATCGCTCTAAACAGCTGCACGTGAACTAGAGAGTAAAAACACATTCTTTTGTATCGTTCCCCACACAGCCGAAAGCAGCTAATCTGGAAATAGCTACAGACCTAATTCACTTTACCTCCCCTCTCTCTTCTTTCTACTGGAGCAGTGGAGCGTTGGGTCGATCAAGATGTATAATGTGTGTTGGAGTCTTCAGGCAGCAGCATGGATGTGGAGTTTTTTTCACATGCCTACCACATGCTTTATCTAATAAACTTCGGCCTCATCTCTTACTTGCCCTCTGTGATGTCACAAGCGCCCTACTCTCAGATTAAAGATGGTTATGGTGGCGTGTGGATCATGTGACCACTCATGTGAAACTAAGAGAAGACCAGCACAGGCCACAGCATTGGAAACACACAGGCACTGATACTGATACTACGCCAATGTCAAATCTTCAAAATATAAATATGTTTATGTCACTCCTCCCTCTCTCCCTCTTCATCTCCTCCCTGTCACTATCCCTCTCTCTCCCCTCGCTCGCTCTAACTGTCTCTCTCTCTCACTCACTGTCTTTCCCTCTCTCACTCACTGTCTTTCCCTCTCTCACTCACTGTCTTTCCCTCTCACTCTCTCTCTCTCTCTCTCTCTCTCTCTCTCTCACACACACACTCTATCTCTCTCTCACTCTCTCTCTCTCTCACTCTCTCTCTCACACACTATCTCTCTCACTCTCTCTCTCTCACTCTCTCTCACACACTCTATCTCTCTCTCACTCTCTCTCTCTCTCACTCTCTCTCTCTCTCTCTCTCTCACACACACTCTATCTCTCTCTCACTCTCTCTCTCACTCTCTCTCTCTCTCTCACTCACTGTCTTTCCCTCTCTCACTCACTGTCTTTCCCTCTCTCTCTCTCTCACTCTCTCTCTCCCTCTCTCCCTCTCTCCCTCTCTCTCTCTCTCTCTCTCTCTCTCTCTCTCACACACTCTCTGTCCCTTGCTCTCTCCTTGTTTCCAGGTATTGGCCCGGTGCTAGGTCTGTTATTCATACCTCTGATTGGTTCGGCCAGTGACCACTGCAACAGCAGCTATGGCCGTCGTCGTCCCTTCATCTGGCTGCTGTCGCTAGGCGTGCTGTTGGCGTTGCTAATCATCCCCCATGCTGATTTCCTGGCCGCCCACTTTTCCTGGGGTGGGCGCCCCCTACAGGTGGGCTTCCTTATCCTGGGGGTGGGGCTGCTGGACTTCTGTGGACAGGTGAGGAACTCAACAGGTCTACCTGACAGACACACACACACATCACACCACACGCACACACCATACCACACACACACCACACACACACACACATGACACACACACCACACACACACACCACACACACACACACACACACCACACACACACACATGACACACACACCACACACACACACCACACACACACCACACAAAACAAGATCATCGTTAATATTCAAGCATTCTCACCAACCACCCCATAACTGTTCCGTGTCTGAATGATCCTTTATCACTTACGGGAAGGAATCATTCTGTTGATAAAATCTTGTTTTGTGTCCAGGTGTGCTTCACGCCCCTGGAGGCGTTACTATCAGACCTGTACAGGGATGAAGAAGACTGTGGTCAAGCCTTTGCTATGTTCTCCTTCATGGTGAGCTTGGGAGGCTGCGTGGGTTACCTTCTACCTGCCCTCGACTGGAGCCGTGGCCTGCTGTCCATGTACCTGGGAGGCCAGGCCGACTGCCTGTTCTTCCTCCTCATCCTCATCTTCATCACCAGCGTGCTCATCACCATGAAGGTGTCGGAGGAAGAGGAAGCGGCGGCGGGTATCAGCAGCAGGCCGGCGACGGCGGCGGCCATTTTGGAGGCGGGGTCTCCGGACTCGTCGCGTTGCGTGCCGCGCTCCTGCTGCTACATGCTGAAGTGTAAGCTCCGCCTCCTGAAGTGGGGCCCCCTGCTGTGTTTGGTCAGAAGCTGCTGGTCCATGACGCCGGCGATCTACCGCAGCTACTGCCACGTGCCGCGAGTCATGCGACGCCTGTGCGCCTCTCAGCTCTGCAGCTGGATGGCCGTCATGTCCTTCATGCTCTTCTACACGGACTTCGTAGGGGAGGGCTTGTACGAAGGAGTGCCCAGTGCTGTTCCAGGGACGGCCAGCAGGCAGCGCTACGACGAAGGTGGGTGTGCCATCGACAATGTCTAGGACGGGTGTTTGAGTAGGAAGCCCAAATGTATTTGTATAGACGTTTTTACAAGCAATGTCACAGAGGGCTTCACGGACGCCCATAGAACTGCCCCTCAACTAACCTAAACCCCCAGGGAAGACACAGAAAAACTCCCCCCTAAAACAGGAGATAGGAAGAGAGGTGACTGCATGTTCCTGATCTCACAAGTGTCCTGGATACTCTACGTTCAAGTCTGTGATTGGGATGAATGTTAACGTAACACACCTGAAAGCATGCAGTCATCGTGTCTGCTGCTTCTGTTTCGCAGCCTTGGCTCAGGTTTCATTCATTGTTAGTCGACTGTGTAGGCTGATCATGAACAGAAAGTAGTCGTGCCGTGTTAGCTTGTATAGCTGAGGGTATTTCAGTCTGTTGGTCTCCAGCACCTGGCCAGACCGCTGTTGGTCTCCCGGTGACCCCATGTCCAGCTGGCCCAGCTGCCCAGGATGACACACATTCCTGGGCAGAGGTGGGAGGAAGAAGGAGGGGTTTGGGTGGAGAATGTCTCTCTCTCTCTCTCTCTCTCTCTCTCTCTCTCCCTCTCTCTCTCCTCCTCTCGCTCCTTCTTCCCCTCTCTCCTTCCCCCTCCCTCCCTCTCCCTTCCTCCCTCCATCTCTCTTTCCCTCCCTCCCTCTCTTTCTCTCTCTCTCTCTGTCTCTCTCTTTCTCTCTCTCCCTTCCTTCCCAGAGGAAAGATGTATCGGTCACTTATCAGTGACCAATAAGCGGTACTGTGTTAGCTATCTGACATGAGGTCAGACAGTTCTGTGGTTTGCACCTCAGTTCCCATAATCCTTTGCTGTGTTTGTTAAGTGGGCTCAGTTTTCTGCTTTCACATGGTAACCGTATCCACATCCCTTCGTCTACAGAGGGATTGTCTGTCGCTCTCTCAAACTTGTGACCTGCACACCATCGGCTCGTTGAGATAACAAAACTCTTAGCCTGACAAACCTTTGCCTATGCAGGTGTGGAAGCAGAAGCCAAACACTGTGGTCAGCTTGGCATGTTTATTTGGACTGGACATCCTGCCTGCTGAGGCCAGGCAGATGGTGAGAGGGGAGAGCAGAACAAATTGAGTGTTGGACATATTTGTTCTGTTGTCTTGGAGTCTGGATCTCTTCCTCTGCTCTCTGTTTGGATACTGGATTCCTTACCAGACACTGGCTGGTTGGCTGGCTGGCTGTATCCACTGGCTGGCTGTATCCACTGGTTGACTGGCTGGCTGGCTGTATCCACTGGTTGGCTGGCTGGCAGTATTTACTGGCTGGCTATCTGGCTGTACCCACTGCTTGGCTGGCTGTATCCACTGGTTGGCTGTATCCACTGACTGGCTGTATCCACTGGTTGGCTGTATCCACTGGCTGGCTGTATCCACTGTCTGGCCGGCACAGTGACAGGTCATTGGATTTGCTGGCAGGCTGACTCTTAGGGGTACAGAGCTAAAGCCGTTCTGGTACCTACCTACCTACCTGGTACCTACCTACCTACCTGGTACCTACCTACCTACCTACCTGGTACCTACCTACCTACCTGGTACCTACCTACCTACCTGGTACCTACCTATCCGTCCGCCTCGCCTACAGCCGCCCCTCCCCCTTCCCTGGACGGATGTGAGGTTAATTATGTGCAAACTGTTAAATCAGTCCACACCTTCTGTTAACTGAACCCAACCTGACAATGCTTTGGATTATATCTGTAGTATTGTTATGCATTGGTGTTTGTGTTTTACTAAACGTCTTCTTACAATGTTGCCGTTGTGTTCAGGTATCCGTGTGGGTAGCCTTGGTCTGTTCCTCCAGTGCGCTACCTCCACCTTCTTCTCCCTGGTCATGAGTCGACTGGTCCGTCGCTTCGGCTCTCGTCAGGTATACCTCAGCAGCATGGTGAGCTTTACAGCGTCCACCCTGGTCATCTGCCTGTCCAAGAGCGTGGTGCTCGTCACCCTCATGTCGGCCCTGACCGGCTACGCCTACGCCACCTTGCAGACACTGCCCTACACCCTCACCTGCTACTACCACAAGGAGAAAGAGGTAAGCAACCTGGACACTTCATCTGTAGATGTGTTACGATGTCCAGCTGACACAAGTTGTGTCTTGTCTCTCTCACTTCAGGTTTACATGCCAAAAAAGAAAATCAAAAACGGACTAAAAAACGGCGTTGCAATACAGAGAGACACTGTGCATCTGACCTCCATGGAGGAAGAGGAAGGGTTGAACCACAAACTGGGAGGCAACGGCCACGTCTTTGCCGACTACCCCACCCCTCTGCACGGCCAGAATGGTTCGCCCCACGGCATGGCTGGGCTCGAGGCGGAGGAAGTGGAGGGGTCTGAGAAACGTGGTGTGGGCCTTGACTTTGCCATATTGGACAGCACCTTCTTACTCTCTCAGGTGTTTCCCACCCTTTTCATGGGTATGCTGGTGCAGTTCACAGCCTCTGTCACCACCTACATGGCTAGCTCAGCCATCTTCGGTGTCATCGCCATCTACCTGGCCAATCATATTGTCTTTGACCAAAAAGACCTCAAGAGCTGAGAGAGTGAGAGACCAGGGCAATGGAGTAGCACACTCCCCAATGCACTACATGTCCCAGCATGCCTTAGGAAGCAGGGTGAATTGTATGTGTGTAATGTGTGATGACAGAACTCAAGGGAAGGATGCCTGGAGTTGAGCCCCAACCACTTGTTGCTTTCAAAGAGACTTGTCTGGCATTAGCTCACTCCAGTGCTCCGCTCTGCCCTCATTCTGCCCCGCTCTGTCCCCGCTCTGTCCTCATTCTGCCCCGCTCTGTCCCCGCTCTGCCCTCATTCTGTCCCTGCTCTGTCCCCGCTCTGTCTCCGCTCTGCCATTTCTGCTGTCAGTCAGCCTCTGCCTGCTCTTCTCCTCAGGTACAGCCATCCAATCAGCATGCTCGTCCTATAACTTCCTGACAGGAAGTTTGGTCTTTCTGGGAGGTTCATTTCCCTACGCTCTACCACTGAGCAATAGCATTCCCTCCCAAAAATAAAGGACTGTTGTAGTTTTGGATCTCGTTACAGATAGTAGAATCTCTCTTGGAATAGCAATCTGCGTGGGTGAGATACCAATCTGTGTCACTGTAGCAACAGCGTTAGCCTGTCCCACTGCCAATCAAACGCCAATCAAGGGAGATCATCAAGTTTACATCATCCTGCCACATGACTGTCCCTCTCCTTAGTGTTCTGCGTCACAGTGTGACATCAGTATGCAGGTACTGCAGTGGCTTCAGAGGCCATGACAGAGTGAATTCATCCAGTGCAGTGGGTGTATGGGAGGGGTACTGGTGTTGGTGAGGGCTACTGGTATTGGTGAGGGGGTACTGGTGTTGGTGAGGGGGTACTGGTGTTGGTGAGGGGGTACTGGTGTATGGGAGGGGGTAGTGGTGTTGGTGAGGGGGTACTGTGGTGTTGGTGAGGGGGTACTGGTGTTGGTGAGGGAGTACTGGTGTATGGGAGGGGTACTGGTGTTGGTGAGGGGGTACTGGTGTTGGTGAGGGGGTACTGGTGTTGGTGAGGGAGTACTGGTGTTGGTGAGGGGGTACTGGTGTTGGTGAGGGGGTAGTGGTGTTGGTCAGGGGTTACTGGTGTTGGGAACCTCAACTTTCTTCTTACCTTGTGCTGCAAGACGAAATGAGATTCTAGCAACACCGCAGAACTAAAGATGAGACAGTTATTGCATCTTTATAGTCTCTATACTGTTACTCTTGACAGTACTCTTAACTGACAGTCCCACCTATTTCCCTTCAAGATCCCAAATGTTATTTGTGTTGTTGCGCGTGTGGATGTGTGTGTAATCCTGTGTGTGTGTGTGTGTTTGAGAAAGAGAGACACGCAAAAAGATGCCTTTGGGATCCAGTATTGGTCAGCTAGCTATCTGAAACTGCACACGGCTGTTAGTAGCTACGTACTGGTTGGGTCTCATCATACTGTATATCCAATATATTGTGGCCTTCATTTATTTGGCTTTATTTGGGGAACTTTGGGTTTGTCTGTAAAATGCTGGTTTTTACTGAACAACAATGTACTTTGTTTGGATCTATGTGTGTATAACTGGTTTCTCTTTCAGATGTTTTTTTTTAGATTGTTATGACGACTCTGCTTTAGGTAACATTGACCTACAGTATGTGATGTATCTTATGCAATGACAAGGCTGGGTTTGGCGAGATACGATAAGATTTGAGTTGCCAGGAGTTAAGAGTTTTCCTCCTGTTCATTGGTTCATTGTGATGGTTTGTTTGCCTTCATCACCTGAGAATTATAGATTGTATTTGGTTCATCAGTATTGATGACCTGCTGTATCTCAACCAGTGCAGAAACAGTGTTCTCCCTACATAAACAAGGACATAATTAGAGTGGATGAAAACAAATGTTTTGAGAAAAGCCAGAAAATGTTCATTTTTGAAGTGCCTCTGTGGTTGCAGTGAGCTCTGTTTTAAATCAGCGAAATTCAGGAAGTTCAAAGAATCGTGACTACCTGCAACTATAGAAACTGTTCTGCGAGGGAATTATTCATATCGATCTAACAAGAAAGCTTTTAAATAGTCTGCCAAACTTAAATTAAGAAAAGGTCATTTCAGTTTAAACGTAGGATTGACAATGTTGAAATTGAATTTATCCCAACATTGGACTCTACATGTAAGAATTTTTTGTACATATAATTATTTATTTTCCTTTTAGAATAAATCCTACGCACATATTAAGGTATGTTGCCTTTTTGTTGCATCTGTCATAGGTGTTCAGGCAAAAGCTATTTCTGTGAAAAATTATAAATTATTATTTTGTTTGGATGCGATAAAGAGCATCTTTAACGCTGTAATTTATTTTACAACTCTGCATTTCTTTCATGCATTTCATCTGTGATATTTCTCCTTTATCTCATTACATAGACTGATGTCAACTTCATCACTAAATACACGTAAATATTTGGCTCTTTGTTTACGGGCGGTTTATCAGGAACTATGTTATTGAATCCATTTTAAAGCAGTCGCATATCTCCGTTGTTTTAGTTTAAAACTATTGTTTGTATTTCCTCTGGTTTTTACACCGTTTCATCAGTTTCACCTCGAGAAGATTCTCCCACAGACGATGCCTGGGCACGAGACATGCTGTTCACACTAAGTACTCAACCCTGTCGCGTGTTCTGACTCATCAATCTGCCTCATCGTTCTAACCACTGATTTACTCTTCTGCTCACTTCCGCTCAGCGCTCCTCTGCTCGCTTTTGCGCTCGTTAATAATAACCGTTGACTTTGATTAGCAACAGAGTGGGTGTCCTACTAGTCTGTGTTCAGATGTCTCGCGTGGCTTCAGCGTGGGAAGCGCCAGATAGGGTCCCGCCAACGATCCGTTTTAGTTGTCTTTAATTATGCTGGATGTAAAGACTGAAGCAAGAATATTTTCCACTGATGCCCATTGTCATATTAAGCCTTTACAAATCCCCCCCCCCATTATTTTATCTTTATTGTAAATCCCTCAGATGAACCATTGTTACAAATAGATTTTTGTACAAAATAAAAGTATTTCATTGAAACAGGCGTGTTGAAGAGTCGATTATAAAAAGGAAAAAAGGCGACTGTTTTTTTTAGACTCTTAAGAACTCAAATTGAGACTTCTTGTTTTGTCCATAAACTATGCGGATGATTTATAACCTTGGAAATAGCGCCATCATCTGGACATCTCGACATACTGCCACTTAAGACCCTGTAAGTGTATGACCCGCTGACGTTTGACATGCTGCTTATTATCTATTAGCGGACATGGAAACGTCGGTCTGACTGAAGCCTTTCATGACGCGCGTCAGCGATGAGGGACGTTTGAAGGTTTCCAATCTTTTCCACCTGCATCTAGCGCACGTGAATTAGAATGAAACGACAATGCGCCTAACACAACCTACTGAGATGGATACACGTTAAACCTGAGATCATTTGCTGGGGTTGGAGGGGGAACATGCGACCCTATACAAGATGTAGAACCCTCGGACTCCTATTGCTCTCCGGTGACAAGTGGCCTGTTTTTACCCCTTCGTTCTAAATAAGGAAGCAGCCTGACCGGCGTGTGATCACCGACCCATTTTGGGAACCGCCAAAGTGGCCATCATGTCTCCCTGTCGCTAAACGCCACCCAATGAGGTATCCTTCCCTCCTAGTTTTTTACAAGCGCCGTAACAGTATTCCGTTGAACTCTCCACAGACTTCACATTGCAGTTCCGCGCATCTTTTTCTTGCATGCTTGTAACTTCTCTCTCTCTCTCTCCCCTCAACATCCTCCGCCCTTGTGTCATTCGACGGGGCAAGCGATGAAGTCAGCATGATGTCATCCACAGAGCCTGGCAAGGTGAAATAGAGTTTTGGTGAGGGGTATTCTCCACGGCCTGCGTTGCCCACCGAGAGAGAGAGGCGCGGAGCCGCGAAACATGGTAATCACCACTACCACCACCTCCAGCTCTGCCGTGTGCTCTCCCCTTTCTTCTCCTCTGCACCGGGGCAGTCGTCTAATGCCCAAAGCCCAGATCCGCGTTCCAAAAATAATCCTCTGCCAGCATGCCGAAGAAAGAAAAACAAGGAGAGCGGTATTTTTAGGGCCATTAATTTTGACCACGTGCCACGAAGGTAAACCGGATGGCCATTGCGCAAAGGCTCCTCATCAGTATGTCCCACGAGGCCAGCACGCACTGGACGTTGACTGCAATTGTTCTCTGGTGGTTCCTGGTTGGGATTGTGTCATCATATCCTATTCCAAGCAGGACGAATGCAACTTTATTGGAAAAAAGATGGGAGACACTGTTCTCCCGCTCTATACTGGGTATCGCGGGGGACAAATCGGACCTCAACTGGGAGAGTGACTATTTGCTGGGTATCAAAAGAGTGCGAAGACTGTACTGCAACGTAGGCATCGGCTATCATCTTCAGCTTCTCCCCGACGGCAGGATAAACGGTGTCCATAATGAAAACCAGTACAGTGAGTTACCCTCCACAGATGTAATCTAATAGACAGGATAAATAGGGGTCGTCAATAATTATCGATCTATACAAAGGCTATACCCCTATAAATTTGCATGGTATGTCATAGGTCGGGAAGCGGCGTTGAATGTCTCCCAGCTGCAGAGACAAATCTATTAAAAACATTATCTATCAGTGCCACATTCCCTCTCAGATAAACCATGCCATGAATGTATGGACGTATTTAGACAACTTATTTTTACATGGACTCGTGTTGGGGCCAATAAACAAATTCTGAATGTGTCACGTCTTAAAATCGGCATCTATTCGTTTTAACGTGGTAACTGCATTGATAACGTTATCAGATTAGAAATGAAATATGATGGGATTAAAACTGAACAAAAGAGCCGGCATCCTGCGCTGCAACCTGCAAGGTTACACCCACACAGCGGCGGAGCACATGTTTCACTGACTATACCCCCTGTCTGACAGATTGCTTGATGCGGTAGACTGTTTAGTCATCGTCTGATGTATTTCCTAACATTCTGACATGCGCTTTGTTCTCTCCGTTAAAGGTTTAATCGAGATCTCAACGGTAGCGCGAGGGGTGGTCAGCCTCTATGGGGTGAAGAGCGAGATGTTTGTCGCAATGAATAACCGGGGAAGGTTGTACGGAACGGTAGGTATGCACAATATTCCATTTATTGTACCGCTATGTATGTTAATGGCTCCCAGAATAACTAGATGCACCGGTCCCATTTTATTTGCCTGTCATATTTGGGATGAGCCGTGCACCTCATTCGAGCATGGGAATAAAAAATCTAACAAAAATAAGAATAAAAATATGACAGCGTTTGTGCGTTAAAAAGGTTTGCATTCTGTATATTGTAAACCTATTGGCATTTTAAAGATAATATTGAGGCTCTAATTCGAACCCTTGGAATGTTGCTCGTAATGATGAAGCTAACAGACGCAGAATTCTGTCACGCGCTGTAACACAGCCGAGCGCGTGGGAAAGCCCCCTCGATTTACCAGAATCTGTCATCAGACGTGTTTTGTAAATTTGGCCGCATCTTAAAGACGCCTCACTTTTTTTTTACACGTTATTTTGTCGTTGAATGATAGATGAGTGCAACTGGAAGCAGTCGGACCAAGGGTGACGACGTACAAATGAGTTCTGTCCCATTTTCGAGGTTTATGGTCTGAGAAGTGATTGAATTAGGTCTGTGGTCTCTGACGACATCAGCAGTTTTCTATCTCTTCAGTCAGCTGAATGTCCTGGCCGATGTTGCACCTGCGCTGTTACTGCATATTCTCATCTTCACTGTTCCTGGCCTGTAAAATGATTATTATGGTCTTTTACATGATAAAAGCAGGTGATTGATGTTGAATGAGGGGATGAGATGTATGGCCCCTCCACAGTAGATCTAGTATACAGTAGGTGCTATAGCGCGCATGGCATTTGCATGCAAGTGATTCGTGGTTTTCCGTGTAATTAGCCGGCTAGACCAGATGTGGTGGCGGGATTTAAAAGGATCAATCACTGTTCTTGAGTTATGGAGGGAGAAAGCTCCACTATAGTGCATATTACAGACTATGGCTATTATGTCACCTTTTGCTGTGAAACAGAGGACAGTAAAGATAGAATCTAATGATTTCTGCGTTTAATTGTTGAGTATTGGGAACATTTTAATCTGTGATATGTTTATTGGAAATCAAGTTGAATAATGTTCTCAAGGGACGATTGATTCAAACGTGAATGCCTTTTTAAGGTTCTTAACATACTCTTAAGTTATCAGGCAAATCTAGTTCAGAAAATATTTGTGTTTTTTATCACATTCTTTTTTTTAGCATGTCTCCTGTGTGCAACTCTTCTGTGTCACAAGGATACTCTGTTGATAGAATTGTGACCTCTCCTCCCCTCTTCTCTTCTTTCCTCTCCTCTTCTCTCCCCCCTCTCCTGCCCTCCCGTCCCCTCTCCTCTCCTATCCTGTCCTCTCTCCCCTCCTCTCCTCTCTCTCTCTCTCTCTCTCTCACTCTCTCTCTCTCTCTCTCCTCCTCTCTCTCTCCTCTTCCCCTCCTCTCCTCTCCCATCCTGGTCCGCCCTTCCCCTCTCCTCTCTCTCTCTCTCCTCCCCTCTCCTCTCCCATTCTGTTCGCCCTCCCCTTCCTCTCCTCTCTCCCTTCCCCTCCTCTCCTCTCCCATCCTGGTCCGCTCTTCCCCTCCTCTCCTCTCTCCCTTTCCCTCCTCTTTTCTCCCATCCTGTCCGCTTCTTTCCTCTCTCTCCCCTCCCACATCCTCTCCTCTTCTCTTCTTCCCCTCCTCTCCTCTCCACCTCCCCTCCTCTCCTCTCTCTCTCTTCCCCTCCTCTCCTCTCCCATCCTGTCCCGCTCTTCCCCTCTCCTCCTCCCCCTTCCCCTCCCTTTCTCTCCCCCCTCTCCTTCTGTTTTTTCTCTCCCCTCTCCTCCCCCCCCTCCCTCTCCCTCTCTTCCCCTCCTCCCTCTCCCTCTCCCCTCCCTCCTCTCCTCTCTCCCCTGCCTCTCCCTCTCTCTCCCCTCTCTCTCCCCTCCTCTCCTCTCCCATCCTGGCGCCTCCCCTCCTCTCCTCTCTCCCTTTCCCTCCTCTCTTCTCCCATCCTGTCCGCTCTCCTCTCTCTTCTCTCCCCTCCCCTCCTCTCCTCTCTTCCCCTCCTCTCCTCTCCTCTCTCCCCTCCCCTCCTCTCTCTCTCTTCCCCTCCTCTCCTCTCCTCTCTCTCCCCTCTCTCTCCCCTCCCCTCCTCTCCCCTCCTCTCTCCCACTGTCTTTTCTCCTTCCCAGGCATTCTTCCATGATGAGTGCAAGTTCAAGGAGACCTTGCTGCCAAACAACTACAATGCGTACGAGTCTTCCATGTACCGAGGCTTCTACATCGCCCTCAGCAAACATGGCCGTCTGAAGAGAGGCAACAAAGCCAGTACTGCTATGACGGTCACACACTTCCTACCCCGAATATGAGCTTAACTAAGCCACCTGGCAGTAACTCACTATATTTGCACATGTGGATTAATTTCCCAGGTAATATAATTATACTGTATAAGCAAAATACAAAAAACGGATTGCAAAAGAACGAAATACAGTTATATATGACGATAGAATTCATTGAGTCTTTATATGTATATTTCGATGGCTTATTTTGAAACGTATGGGAAATATTGTTTGCTGCTTTTATTATTTTCAGTTGTTTTATTACACAAAGGGAGGCCCTGTGTCTTTATATCGGTGCTTACCAGAAGTGACGGAGCTTTAGTCTGGTCAGCGAGGCAGTTTGGGAAATGAAACTGGGAGCTTTTATTACCTCAAAGCATCACAACCCCAGGTTATAATCAGAAGTGTGCATGACGTTTCTACAGAGAAGAATGCCTGCGTTTACTTTACTTTTAAAAAACTGTTACGTCCCAAACGTGCCCCTCCCCACTCTGCTGTTGACTTGATCTGGAAAAGCAGTGTAACTAGAGCACTTACTAAATGTCAGGTTTCCCTGCTTTGTGTAGAGGTGGTGGAGGAGGGGACGGAGAAGGGGACAGGGAGGAGGAGACAGGGAGGAGGGGAGAGGGAGGAGGAGACAGGGAGGAGGGGAAAGGGAGGAGGGGAGAGGGAGGATGGGAGAGGGAGGAGGGGAGAGGGAGGAGGAGACTGGGACGAGGAGATGGAGGAGGGGACAGGGAGGAGGAGACAGGGAGGAGGGGAGAGGGAGGATGGGACAGGGAGGAGGAGACAGGGAGGAGGAGACTGGGAGGAGGAGATGGAGGAGGGGGGAGGGAGGATGGGAGAGGGAGGAGGAGACAGGGAGGAGGGGACAGGGAGAGTCCCACAAGCCCACAGTCAGAAATAGGGATGACAGGACCCGACCTGGGGACGCTCTCTCCCAGACGAGCTACTGAATTCCCAGAGGGACAGAAGTATCTTGCGTTTATTTTCTTTCCATAATGACATGAGTTAAGTAACTGAGACAAAGCACAGGATGTCCCATGTGGATCCTACTGTAAGCAGGATAGAAGGAGCCGGAATCTCTCTAAACCCCCGTCACGACCCGACCCAGGGGTCTTCAATCACCATCCTGGCTTTACTTTCTGTGGCTGCAGACTACTGGAATGAACTAGCGATGTCTTATCAGCAACACAGTTATCAGAGCAGTTTTTTTTTTGTTTTGTTCGTGATGAAGTATTGAAACCAAAAGTGAAACAAAGGGAGGCAAGTGAGTGTTTGATAATAAGCTGGATATTTCTGGATATCTAAGGTAGCTTCTCCCATTCTGTTCTAATGGCTGCATTAAATACTGCTGTTTTTCAAGTCACACTGGAAATGAGGGTCAGTCACAAAAACTATTGTAAATATTCTTATCGATTTTTCTGAGGATAATAATTGTTTGCTAACTTGTAGGATTTTGGACAACACAGTCTGATATCTGATATTTAGATATAGTCTGATATCTGATATTTAGATATAAAAGAATTGTGCGTTGACACACATTAATCTCATCGGCATTATGGGCGTGGTCTGTTATTTAGTTTGATGGTCTTGAGGGAAGGAGAATCCCAATAGTGTCTAAAGTGATTCACCAAAAGTTCAATCATTTCCATCGGCTTGTATGCAGCCAACTTCAATACGAAACTTTCTCTGCTTTCTCTTTAGAGGCCATTTGTAGGAGAGAGGTGGAGGAGTGTATGAAAAACAGGACAGAGAGAGAGAGAGAGGGAGAGAGGGAGGGAGAGAGGGAGGGAGAGAGAGAGAGGGGGAGAGAGAAAGAGGGAGAGAGAGAGAGAGAGAGAGAGTAGCTGCACAAGATCTCCAGCAGTCTTTGTTTACCTGTAGGTCCCTCACCTGTCCCATGGTCAGTTGGGGAAACAGTAAAACAGTTTTGTCAGCGTCAAAGATTCCACATATCTGCCATGTTGTTCCAACGCCAAAGGAGTCGATGTTCTCACAGCCTCTGATTGGACAGGCAGAGCGGTGCTGCTCTAAGATTGGCTGCCTGGCTCATACGTATGTTAGAATGGATTTCAAACATACGATTGTTATTTCTTGAGCCAGAGAATGGGCATGCATCACAAAATATTTTTTCGTTCGTTGCAGGATATGACATAACTGTGGAGAATGTGCGATCGTTGCTAGTTAACCATCGTACGGTCATGCGACATATCGATCGTCGGGGAAACAAAACATGGTTGTTGTCTGGAGAAGGTTTTAGGTCATCTGGTTTGTTTACCTTTGCATGCCATCATTGCATTTTGGGGTCTGCAAGACCTGTAGCGCTAGCCAGCCAGAAGCCAGACGATAACCTTGCTAATTCTAAAAGGCCCTGCTTCTCTGTATCTCCTTGTGATTTGACAGGAAGTGGAGGTTTAGTCGCTGACTAAGATGACACATGCAGAACTTCATGCAGAGTGTTTGCGCTCATCATTAATCTCTTTTTCCATGCTAGCGGCAGCAAAGATGCTATCAGATCCATTTACCTTGAGTCAGGAACAGAAGGGCATTGTCTAGCTCTGCTGGTAACACTGCTTTAGTCTGCAACCAAAGCAAGCAGACAGGTAGACAGACAGGCAATTATGCAGGGAAACAAACAGGCAGACATGCTATTATGTGTGGAGTCAGGGCAGTCAAGCAGATAGACAGACAGACGGTCAGGCAGACAGACAGTCAGGCAGGCAGAGAGATAGACAGACAGTCAGAGAGACAGTCAGGCAGAGAGACAGTCAAGCAGAGAGACAGACAGTCAGACAGACAGAGAGACAGACAGTCAGGCAGACAGACAGACAGACAGACAGTCAGTCAGAAAGACAGACAGTCAGGCAAGAAACAGAGAGACAGACAGTCAGACAGAGAGACAGACAGGCAGAGAGACAGACAGACAGACAGTCAGGCAGAGAGACAGTCAGGCAGAGAGACAGTCAGGCAGACAGACAGACAGACAGTCAGACAGAGAGACAGACAAAGCCTTTTGGAATTCACCTCAGCAGCCCTGATTAAAATGAAGACATGACATCACTCTTGATAATGGCTAAGCAGTGGTTCATGCAGCGAAGCTAAATAGGCTAAGTGTAATGCTTGGAAACAGTTGATGGAGTGCAGTTACAGGAAGTGCAATGATCATGAAACAGGGAGAGACAGCAGCTTGGTGCTGGTGGGAAGCAGAGAACACTGTACTCTGTGTACTGCATCAGCAACATCACCAACTCTTTAGGCTGATTCACCATGCAGGAGTGAACATCTCTTAATAAGAGTGGTGAGAATAACGTGTATTAATGATCATACAAACAGGAAGGGATACAACGTATTGATCAATGCTCATTAAATAATATACAGGACATTCTGGAGGTTACCTGTCAGATCAGGCTGTCTGGAACTGTCTGCACCTCTCTGCACCTCTCTGCAACTGTCTGCATCTCTCTGCAGCTGTCTGCAGCTGTCTGCAGCTGTCTGCATCTGTCTGCATCTCTCTGCATCTGTCTGCATCTGTCTGCATCTCTCTGCAACTGTCTGCAGCTGTCTGCAGCTGTCTGCATCTCTCTGCAGCTGTCTGCACCTGTCTGCATCTGTCTGCAGCTGTCTGCATCTGTCTGCAACTGTCTGCATCTGTCTGCATCTCTCTGCACCTGTCTGCATCTGTCTGCATCTGTCTGCATCTGTCTGCAGCTGTCTGCAGCTGTCTGCAGCTGTCTGCAGCTGTCTGCAACTGTCTGCAGATGTCTGCAGCTGTCTGCAGCTGTCTGCAACTGTCTGCAGCTGTCTGCAGCTGTCTGCAGCTGTCTGCACCTGTCTGCATCTGTCTGCATCTGTCTGCATCTCTCTGCACCTGTCTGCAGCTGTCTGCAGCTGTCTGCATCTGTCTGCATCTGTCTGCAGCTGTCTGCAGCTGTCTGCATCTCTCTGCATCTGTCTGCATCTCTCTGCAGCTGTCTGCACCTCTCTGCAGATGTCTGCAACTGTCTGCATCTGTCTGCAGCTGTCTGCATCTCTCTGCAGCTGTCTGCAGCTGTCTGCAACTGTCTGCAGATGTCTGCAACTGTCTGCAGCTGTCTGCATCTGTCTGCATCTCTCTGCAGATGTCTGCAACTGTCTGCATCTGTCTGCATCTGTCTGCATCTCTCTGCAGCTGTCTGCAGCTGTCTGCAACTGTCTGCAGATGTCTGCAACTGTCTGCATCTGTCTGCATCTCTCTGCAGCTGTCTGCAGCTGTCTGCAGCTGTCTGCAGCTGTCTGCAGATGTCTGCATCTGTCTGCAGCTGTCTGCATCTGTCTGCATCTGTCTGCAACTGTCTGCAACTGTCTGCATCTGTCTGCAACTGTCTGCAACTGTCTGAAACTGTTACCTGTCAGATCAGGCTGTCTGCACCTCTCTGCATCTGTCTGCAACTGTCTGCATCTCTCTGCATCTGTCTGCAACTGTCTGCAACTGTCTGCAACTGTCTGCAACTGTCTGCATCTCTCTGCATCTCTCTGCAACTGTCTGCAACTGTAGACAAGATGAAGGTGAATCTGTAACCCTAAGCTGCTCCCTGAGCATCTCAACATGAACACTTGTGAAGATCCTTCATCCTAAGTGCACTGATCTACACCCAAAAGAACTTTATGGAAGAAACGTGACCATTTTGTTTCTAGTTTGTATATCCAACCATCTAAGAATGTTGTTATTTGGTGTGGTTCTGGTGAGAAGGTGTGGGGAATGTTCTGGAACAGGGCCTGTGTGTGTCTCTGTGATAAGCAGCCTGGGTTTGTTCTCAGTTTTATATTCCTGCACTGAGGACAGTATTCTTCCTCTGATTACTCCCTCTCCTTTTTTTAAATATATACCTCACCTTCTGCCTTAGTTCCAATTTATTAAAATGATTGTAAATTAGTTTGAAACAACAGACTTAACCAATCATTTGTTTCTGGGAAAAAAAATGATGACAAAGTAAGAATACTAATATATAAAAATGGTTTTCCTTTTATTTTTGTACGTATGTGCTGTGCACAGCTCGGTCAACTGTATTCCTGAGAATAATAATAAAAATGTTTTTTAAATGGTTGTTGTGCTTTAATGTTGGCTTTAAGGTAACACATTATTTCCCTTTATTTTGAGGTGGACAATTCCCCTGACCTAGTTAAGCCAGTGGACGATATTGTAAGTGATTCTCTTCAAAACCTGAAATGAAGGATTCATCTTGACAAGAACATGTTGCAACACAAACCTCGGGCCGCGATTTCTCCCTCTGGCATGTTCTGATTAGTCTTGTCTACATTCCATTTAAGTCCGATTTATGAACCACGCAGAAATGGCCTGGAACAGCCTCGCTCTCTCGGTCTTCTGTAGGCTTTGTCAATTGTTGCGTCACGTCAGGTCTGACCAATCGGATTGCTTTATGGGTTGAGACCTGATTCATAACTTACCGTCACAAGATGAGATCACAGGTAAATGCAAATACCATCCACGGTCATAGTCTTATGTCCAATCACAAAACGGTTTCAACAGTTGCACCAATAACCTATTAAATTCGGGGACGGCAAACAGTTTCCCACGAAATGTAAATAAAGCAATGTACCTCATTCTGGTTTAATCATTCCTCGTTAGTTGAGCTATACGTGAGAACACTGGAGTTTAAACGAATTCATATTCAGTTGAAAACATTGAAACGAGTAAAAAAACAAAAAACGACCTCGTTCTTGAAATAGAACCTAACTTTTGGACTTTTTCCACACTTCACTTTTACACTCGTATTGTATCATTGTTAACACGGCTACCCAAGAATTAGAGGTACTGCGTAAGCGCCTGTAAAGCGGCTTCTCTTCTTACCATGCTGCCTTTCGCTGCGCTGCTGCTGGTCTCTCTCAATCTTTCCAGTTTAGTGATCAGCAAACCAGTGGAATGGGACCTGTCCGGACGGCACCGCATGCCCACCAAAAGCTCTCAAAGACGGCCTCTTCATCGGCAAAATGTCAGCGACTCAGGTGAACAGCTCCTGAATGGAAACTTCAGCGGTCAGTTGAGGAGATTGATCAAACACGAGACTCTTGGTAGGTCTGTTAATCTTATAGCAAGATTATTTTCTACTCATTTACCAACTAAGATGATTCGGTCATCCTAAGAGTTAATATAACATTATTTGGAACGTTTTAAAAATGCATTGTCTAAAACATAACTTTTTAGACATTCATGGACTTTTTATTTGGCACAAAATGTCATTTAATCGCGCTAATACTAAATATCTGACATTTCCCATAGTTATGCTCCAAATGAAAAAGGATTCAACAAATGTTGTGTCAATATTTGATTTGAGAAAAAGGCGATTCCTATGCGTGGACGTGGACGGAAAGCTGTTTAATTCAGTAAGTACAAGATCCGAATGATATATTATTTCAAGTGAATCTGACACTTAAGATTACATCTCTGATTTGACACGCAGAACAACTTTTGCCTGAATTACCACCCTTTGGTTTTGTCTTTAAATAAGAAGAAATAAAAATTATGTTTCTGTTACTTTTGTCTGTTAGCTATTAGTGACCAAAGAAGACTGCTTGTTCTGGTACCAGGACAAGCCACTGGATGGCTTCCACTCCTGGTCTGCTGGCCGTGTCTTCAACCTCCAGGACTCTGAGAAGACCAGAGATGTGCTCCCAGGAGATCACAAGTCCCTCACACGCTCCTCCTTCCTCCTTGCCAACTTCCTCCTTCCTCGGATCCACAGAACCAAGAGAGGCGGACAGGTGTCTGACCCGACCGACCCGCTGGAGAACCACCGGCATCCCCGACGCAACGGGGAGCTGATGCCTGACCCGCGCCACGGACAGTCCGACAAGGAGCAGCCTGGCGCCGTCTCCAAGGAGACGATCACTTCCTGTGATGATCCATTGCAGGTGTTGCATTCAAACGGCCCCGTCAGTCCTATTAAGACTAACATCGAGGACCGGACAGAGAAAGAATAAAGTGCCGAGAGATTCGTTTGTACAAATTGAGACAGACATTGGAGTTTCAAGAGACTAACGATGTGAATGGGGATAGGTCTATGTCCCTGTCTGCTCGAATCAATGGTTTGAGTCAATGGTTTGAGTCAATGGTTCGAGTCAATGGTTTGAGTCAGTGGTTCAAGTCAATGGTTGGAGTCAGTGGTTGGAGTCAATGGTTCGAGTCAATGGTTCGAGTCAATGGTTTGAGTCAATGGTTTAAGTCAATGGTTTGAGTCAATGGTTGGAGTCAATGGTTTGAGTCAATGGTTGGAGTCAATGGTTTGAGTCAATGGTTCGAGTCAATGGTTCGAGTCAATGGTTTGAGTCGATAGCAAATGGAGTGGCACTGAAAACCCTTGAGAACAGCATGGATCGTTTGAGACATGCTAGACATGCTAGACATGCTAAAAGGGGTTTAGGACTAAGAAGGATGGTGATGATTTTCCAGCCGGCTGAGAAGGTTTGCTGGAAACAACGCAGTTATGCAAGATCTGGTGATTGAGCACTTCAATATTTGCATTGCGAAAGACAGCAAAATGCATGCCAAAGAGCTCCATTCGCTCCACTTCTAGGATGAAAGTCCAAAAACGTTGGTTTAGGGGCAGAATCTGGAAACACCAGGATCATTGCAAGACACACAAATACATATACAGTAAGACACACTTATTTATGAACTAATGTTTTAGCCGGTTGACCAATATTTTCAGACCACCCATTTTTCCCCCTCCTCAAATGAAATATGAACTCTTTAACATAACCCGGTGTCCTATTCTAACCATCATAACCCTGGTAGTAATCTGAACCGATCGACTTGTTTTAAGACATAAGTAGATGTCACTTGTGCTTCAAAGAGAGGTTGGATGAGGTTTAACATGAAGTGTCTCAATGTCCCTTGACCCCTGATGGTTTGGTTACATTTTAAACAGAGCTGGCATTCAGCCCAATTATGTTGCAATATTTGTTTTACAATAGATATTTATAAGTTTGCGAAAGTAATAAAAAAAAACGGAATATAACTTTTCATCTTGTAATGTGTTGGTAAATGTTGACTGTGTGAATCATTTGAGAATGTATATTTTGGGATTGTGCTTTGGGTAAAGCATTGAGGTTTCTTATTTTCACGTTAGTAAAAGAGTTTGAAATGATCATTGTACTAGCGCAAAAGATCATTGTACTTTTACATCATGTAATTATTTGTATTGGAAATTATAACAGAAAGCATTTACAAAGGCCGACACATTCGTCTTTCTCGAAGCTAAGTCCTAACTTTTGTGAATCATGACAGAATTTAAACAAAGTACTTAAACAAATCCTACTTAAATACTTTTATAAAAGGTAACTGTGGCTAGTTGGAATGTTTAAACCAACTGTACGAATCCAAGAGTGTCACTCATTCCTCTGGTTGAATTGCATAACTTTAGTGTCCTGTGCTCTAAACTGCGTCAATGAGCAAAAATGATGAAATTGCATATTTATTTATTACAAAATGTATTCACATACCCTATTTATGATGTTGAATTTGTTCTTTGTCGCAGTGAATGTTCGTAATGTTTTATGCAAAGTCATGGCCACACTTAGATAAGGATAACCTGACAAGGCAAGTTTATTTTTTCTTAATTATATTTTGTCAAGTGTTTAAAAACCCTCTGATGTTC
This sequence comes from Plecoglossus altivelis, assembly GCA_036571765.1. Taxonomy (NCBI): domain Eukaryota; kingdom Metazoa; phylum Chordata; class Actinopteri; order Osmeriformes; family Plecoglossidae; genus Plecoglossus; species Plecoglossus altivelis. Next base: position 19,370,321 of record BROE01000003.1, read on the forward strand.
TGGGTGGCGCTTATTTGTTTTGTGACGATGCAAGAATCAGATAAGAAACCGATGTTATGACGCACACTTTTGATCACTTTGAATTGAGAGCCAAGAAGGTGTAGTAATTCTAGAACAGAGGTTATGTACGAGTTACAGGCATTGATCCTAATCACACGAGTCATCAGGAGTCGACTCTCCCCTCTGCTGACACTGAACCTACCAGTGCTGGAGTGTTGGAGTGAAGCAGTATTACTGAACCTACCAGTGTTGGAGTGTTGGAGTGAAGCAGTATTACTGAACCTACCAGTGCTGGAGTGTTGGAGTGAAGCAGTATTACTGAACCTACCAGTGCTGGAGTGTTGGAGTGAAGCAGTATTGCAACAAGGACACATCTCTTACCTAAATACAAGGTAAACCAACGACACAGCAGTCTGTGAAACTGCAAGCGACCCTTCATTGTTCCTCCTGTTCTTAGCCCTCATAGTGAATAATGTTGTAAGAACCAGCTAGCATCCTGGCATGGATACAAACAGGATGTTCAGTAGTTTGGACACTTGTTCACTAGGTCAGGAAATTACTCCAACTGTCGTGTTCGTTGACAGGTAAAACAGTCACTCATTTGCATTCGTCCATGAGGCTGGTGTTGCTTTGTGTTTTATAGCACAGGATGTTCACCTCACATCATTAGAGCGATGAGACACTCACAGCTGTAGATCAGTAATGACACTACGATGATACCATGATGCAAACTCACTGCAACAAGCCACCTAAGGTGAAATGAAGGTACTAATGCAGTGGTTCTTAACCTTGTTGGAGGTACACCAACCTCCAAGGGGTTGGAGCTAAACCCTAACCCCACCAGTTTCATATGCACATTCACAGAACCCTTCTTAATTGGAAAACTGAAATATGATTTTTTTCAAAGTCATATAATCATATGAGTCAGGTGTGTGTCTTGACCTCCACCGAACCCCTGAGACTGACTCAGCGAACCCCTGGGGTTCGATCGACCCAGGTTAAGAACCACTGTACTAATGTAAATGCTTTCAAGAAAAATCTGAGAATCTTGAAATATAAACTATACATTACATTAACTGTCATATGAAAAATGTAATACTTGTGTATTAATTTCCAAGGAAATCTAATAAAGTTTTATAAACATGCTTTAATGATGTGGGGAGTGATAAGAGCCTTATTAAGATTGTAACTAAAATAAATGGTGATTTACATAGTTGGACATCAATGTTTCAAAGTGCAATGTTTATTTTCTGACATCTTCCATGTATCACAGCATGAACCAGAGTGGTAGATTCAAACTAAACATGCGTCTCAAAAGCTTCGTAGACTGTCTTTGTAAACAAGTCGTCTTCAAGGAGTCTGTCAGGATCCTCCTTCCCCTTGTCTCCCTGACATCCATCACCTCCTTCTCTCCTCCCTTCCTTCCCTCGGTCTGGCTTGCTACTCATTGTCCTGTATGTGGTCTCTCCTATTGACAAAAACACAGCGGATGTCCGTCACCGACATTCCGGAATCCCCTCGCGTCACCGTGACAACAAAGCGTCCGATTCCCGTGTTGGGACAGAGAGACAACAGGTGTTTCATGTCTGACTGTGGGGGCAGAGAGCAGTGAAGCTCCTCCACAATGTAGCGCACCGCCACGCGTATATAGGCTCCGTGTCCCACGATGAGCGCGTGGGCCTGGATCCCCTGAAGCCCGTCATCAGGCTGGCCTGGAGGGGCCACGGGCCCTCCCTCTGTGGCCCCTGGTAGAGTGGCCCTCTGCTGGCCTTCACTGCAGTGGTCGGCCATCATACGCTGGAACATTTTCTCCAGGAAGGCTTTGAATCGCTCTTTTACCTACACTCAGACAGGAAGGGTTTACACACAGTTATACACCTCCCCTTAGCGGTCCTCTGAACCGAGTCTCATCTGCATGTTAATAGCGCCATCTGGTGGTTATAATGTGTAGTACAACTTCGATGCACCAGCAGGTGTGTGTGTCAGAGACGAGCTTCTCACCTGTTCCTGCGTCTCTCCCTCAGGTGGAGTGAAGTCAGGACACGTCTTCCCAGCAGCCTTGGCCATGTTCCTCAGGTCCTCCACCCGTCCTCCTTCAGCGATACCAAAACTCTGACACACAACAACGTTTAGAGAAAACGTATAAGTTTCCTGTATGCACCTAACCACCACAGTAAAATCCTTGCTAGCGTTAACGTCTTGCTCACCCTTTCTTTGAGTAAAGCATCCGTCACCATCACTAAACTCGAGCAACTGCTGTTGTGTTTAACAATCATCTCAGCAGTCTGTAACAAAGAAAGACGCAGCATCTCAAATGAAGGGATTCTTGACCTAAACATCGTCATCTCTTAAGGCAGCATTCCTGACCTGCCGTGCGCGGAGCATACTGCTGACAAAGATGTTGGTGAAGGTGACGTCGCTGAGGTACCGACCTGCCGCTTCGGCTTGGGCCATCCCGATCTCTGACAGCGGCGAGTCTATAGCCTGCCCTGGACGGAATATATAGTATACAGATTTCGGTGGTTTTATTCGTTAGCAGTTTCGACTAAGGGGACTGACAAATCTTTACGTTCTATCTTATCAAGCCTGTCCGAAAGTGGCACTTTACCTTGTAATAGGCCATCTTTATTGTACTGTGTTTCACCACTGGGGAAATAAAATTATCAAAAATAAATAAAGTAAAAACTTTTGAAAAACCGATTGAACCAAAAAAAAGCTCAACCGTATACCATATAAAGGTCGCTGTGTCAAATTCTTCAGGAGACTTGTATTGATTGATTGATTTACAGTAGGGCTATCTGCTACACACGTTGCCGATTGTACATGTCATTATTGTCTGTCTAGCAGTGCACCTATTTCATCGACACAGACAGAAAAATGAGGCCCCCTGACATTTCTATAGGAGGGAGGTGAAACGCTGTAATCCGTAACCTTTAGGTGAACTAGGAAATGTGACACTAGCCCAGAGCATAGAGGCAGCGCGCACCAAGCATGAGATTTTTAGTATACGGATAATGTACCTATTTCCTTCGTGAATAAATACAACAGAGAGCTGTCTACAGAGCGGTCAATGCATGGTAAAGGCATTATTCTGACAAAGGTTGTCGCATACAGCGAGTCGAAAATCATACAATTGAGAATACAGTTACTGGTAAACCCGACAATATCACACAATAATGTAAGCACGTGTAACACTTACTGTCGAACTATCGTCAAGCCAAATGTAAGCATTTTATGCTTTAGATTTGTTAACTGTAAGTTTGTGAATTTAAGATAAAGTGAACTTCAGCTTCAATCCTTTACGAACTGACCGGTATTTGCACAAGCCGAAAGCGTTTTGGATTCGATGTCGTACAGTAGTGACGAAAAGACGATCGCCACTGTGATTGGCCACGTCCTTCTGTCGTGAATCACAGTGGCCGATGTGCGTTAAACATTTTCTACCAGTTGTAGAATTAAACGGCTAAGTATGGTCATAGGTTTATTCCTGGTGAGCAGCGGTTGCACTCTCTCGAAGAACAGCTACTGATATTTAAAAAGGCTCTGGTAAAAGTTGAAGTACTAACTACACTTTGTCACTCAAGTAAATCAAAATATTTAAATACTTTTGTAAAAAAATATTTTTTAACCTATCAATACTTTTTCATCCAGAAATTATTCTACCTTTTGAATTTATTTTTTTTACTTAGTTAAAAAAAACTTTTGTAAAAAAAAAACTTCTCCAAAACTTCTTAAAAAAATATTTTTCAACCTATGAAAATACTTAAAAAAAATATTTTTTAACCTATCAATACTTTTTCATCCAGAAATCATTCTACCTTTTGAATTATTTTTTTTTACTTAGTTAAAAAAAAAACTTTTGTAAAAAAAAAACTTCTCCAAAACTTCTTAAAAAAATATTTTTCAACCTATGAAAATACTTAAAAAAATTTTTTTAATCCAACTTATCAAAATCATTTTCTCCAAAATCTTCAAGTATTTGCACGTCGTTAATTACCATTTGTGGTGGTGAATTTCACAATGTTTCAACAGTATGAAACAACAAACAGAAGCCTTATGACAAGCTTTCTCATTGGCTGTTGCTGTGGCAACCATTCTCCTTGACTCCTCCCAGTCTCTCCTCTACGACAGTAATGTCAGCTGTAACTCTAACATCTGTTTGATGCTCTGCTTCTGATCCACACCGGTCGGATACCTCAAACACTTCAGGATCGCACTGATACTTAAAAAAGAAGTGAGAATAACATGAATGTGGTGTAACACTATTTAAAGCAGAAGTTTATTGAACAAAGGTTGTGCAATAGACATTGAGGTACATGATGGGAATTATAGTGGAGGGAGTTAAGGGACACTAAAAGGGACATCACGGTGGAAATGCATTTTTGTAAGGAGTTGTTTGATTGGTCAATCCAGCCAACATCAACATTCTGGATTGGTCTATACATCTCGACCGCTGGAGGTTTCCAGACCTAAATGGAAGGTGGTGGACACCTAGTAATAGTTTAAACATTTTTTTTGTGGGTGGGTGGGTGGGTAAGATCCCAATTCATCAACATTCAACGTGATTGTTACAAAGCAAAATGGGAACGTGTTTCCCTGTTACGACGGTGATCATACGAGTGATATATGTAGCACCAAAATGGACGTTTATCTCTTGACGTTCGACCAAAACAAGTGCTTTTGGGTTGGAGGTGAAACTCCTCCTCCACTGTATGTGTGAGTCCAAGGGGGGAGCCTTGATGGAGCACGTGTCTGTCAGACAGAGGGACCAGACATCCCTCCAACACTGTATAGTACGGCTCATTACAGACCTGGGGTCAATACAGCACATTCTTCAAAGTATACAAGGTGAGTTTGATGATCTTACAACATCTCTTTTTTTAAGGGGGTGTTTGATTGGGTTCTTTGTATTGGGAACACCATGTTGCCGTATGGGGACAGGATGTGTCGATGTTTTGGCCCCAGGTCTGCTCTCTAAGAAGCATCCTGCTGTAGCTCTCAAGGGTCCCAAAACTGCAGAGTGTTGAGGTAATGATTGGGTTGTTTAGAACCTTTTAAACCAGTAAACCTGAGGTATAGATATACCGCATTTTTATGTGACCAAGAAAAGAGAGAAAAATAGATAAAAAAGAAATGAAACATGCTATCTAAGCAAAAAAAAAGAAAGAAATAAAACAAACCAACAAAAAACTGTACAAAGAACATTTCCAGTCGAATACTCATGTCATGTTCTTCTCCTACCGTCTAATTTCAGGATTCTGAACGTATCTCATAAGCAGTAAAATAATTATATTATAATACAAATGTTTATAAAATAGCAGCACACTCAAGTGATACATCACAACTAGGTAATGTTATTCTTCTGTAATATAAGAATGAAACAAAAATCATAGCTTTTAGCAGCGCAAAAAGGACAATAATAATAAAACTCAATAAAAATATTGACACTTTTACAATGTCTTCACACCAGCTCCTCTTCACTTTGGAATACAGTATCTCTAAAGACTATCTCTAAACAGGGTTGGTTGGAATACAGTATCTCTAAAGACTATCTCTAAACAGGGTTGGAATACAGTATCTCTAAAGACTATCTCTAAACAGAGTTGGAATACAGTATCTCTAACGACTATCTCTAAACAGGGTTGAATCTGGCCCAGTACACAACATAACACAAACCTTACAGGTGTTTTACCTAACACAGTAAACTACATAGTAGATTTAAGAAAATATCACGATTTGATGCACGTTCAGAGTTGCTGGCAGAATATCAGGGAATAACATGGATAATGATGAACTAGGGCATGTTTTGGTTAAAGACTGAAATCTAATTTTGATGACATCAGTTTGTCAGAAGTGACACACTTGTTTCGAGTAACCTGTTACGACTTTGCACTCTTTTCTCTCTCTCTGCTTAACGTGCTTAAAAAGCTACATCCCATTTTGAAACAGCTTCAAATCCTTTGAGATTTGAAATATTCTATTTGCCCTCTGAATATTTGTATCCTCTGTGTAGTTCATACACAGTCCGTGTGACTAGGATTTATTCTCTATCAAAGCAGATCAAATAGGAACAAAAGATTCAAGTAAACAAATATTTCATAATTATATAACCACCAAAATAAAATTATAAGAAAATAATAGAAAAAAAACTAAAATAAAACCACTTTTTTATATTTTAATGCAGCCTTTTTTTTCAACAGAAGATTTGCATTGGCGTAGTAGTATTTTGTTGAAATACATTAAACGGTCAAACTCGCCTTTCCTTTGCGCGCGCAATATTGTTAAGGAATGTTTTTTCAATATTCGGAATGTCCCCTGTTCTCTGATGTCTGTCTTTTTTGGACACCTGCTTGTTACCATGGGAACTTACATCTGACATCCGGGAAACCAGCCCCCCTTAGTTACCAAAAAAAAAAGAAGAAAAAAAAGAGGAACAAACAGAAAACATCAAAGAGCCCCCGATCCAGACATGCTCTGGCTCGTCTCCATGGGAACGTGTTTTCAAAGTGCTTTGCCGTCGTTGTTTAAATCATAATCGCATTGAAGGACTAAAACGATGCATTGATCATACCCCCCCCCTGCTCCGATATTACCTCAAAGATTGATCGTCCTAGAAGGGCCAGCTCACAGCTAAAAGTCTGGCTAACGTTCTAGTTCATCATTCTTTGCAAAGAACATTCCCCAACATGGATTTTGAAGTTCAAATATGAGGCCTTAAGGGTTAAGATTTTGAACTGTCCCCTGGCCTGCTCCTGTCCACCCCCCTACCCTCACAGCAGCAAACTCCTCTCCATCCATCCATCCATCCATCCTCTCCATCCATCCATCCTGTCCATCCATCCATCCTGTCAATCCTCTCCATCCATCCATCCTGTTCATCCTCTCCATCCATCCATCCATCCATCCATCCTGTCCATCCTCTCCATCCATCCATCCTGTTCATCCTCTCCATCCATCCATCCATCCATTCGCCCCCTACTCGTCACCCCCCATCTATTCTCACTTGAGTCCCACCCTCACCTGGCCACACCCTGTCCCCAGCTGCCCTCCACACCTCCAAACAACCTCATCCATTCCTCCAAATCTACTGGGGGGTGGGTGTAGCCTTTCATTTACCTCAAATGCTTGACTTGTTCACCAGTGCACCACTGGGATTATCTTTCTGGGTTATCTAAATCAAATGTGCCCTAAGTGTGCAGTACACTGACCAAAGTCTGTTCTGCACTCCACAATCCTCTACGCTCACAGTCCTCCTATGTACTGTCAAGTATCCTCCAATCCATGTAGCTTCTCAGAACATCAACCGCTTCACAGCCACAAGACATGGAACACAGTATCGTGTGTCTAGATTACATTGGGACACTGGCAGTGATAAGGAAAAACTTTAAATACCTCTAACGCGAGGCGACGACCCTCCGAAGCAGCTCATGTTTGGGCCTTTAGTCAAGGTGTTTAACGGAGAAGATATGCAATCTCTCTCACCTTTCTCTCCATCTCTCTACCTCTCTGCATGTCTGGTACACACTATCACCCTGGTCCTTACTTTGAGACAGTGACACCTTGTTCTGTGTCTTCAATCTGGATTAGGGTGAAGCTGAGCTAACAGGCACCGAAGAGTGATGGCTGACACAGTTTCTTTCTCTCTTTCTCGTTTTCTCTGTCACTCTCACAAACACGTGCACACACACACACACGCACGCACGCAAGTCATACGTACACACACACACACACACACACGCACGCGCGCAAGTCATACGTACACACATAAACAAAAGCAACCTGACAAAAAGAGCTTTTTGATGTCAACAATAACATTAATATTAATAGGAATAATAATTGGCTGTGGTCTCCATCTTTCTTTTTCAAAGATATTCCAATGCATCCACACTTCTTCCGGACAGTACGGGCCAGATCCTGCCGTCTGAGTTTCTAACCCGTGGTCTGATACTAAGACGACGCGTTTGAACTCACACCGACCGACAAGATCTAAACAAAACAAAAAACCTTTGCCCCCAGTGTGACCCTGTGCAAGCCTTCATTAGCCTCCTCTCTACACTTTAAAAAAGTCATCTTTTCAAGCTGTTACTTCCAGATGACTTGATCATTATTGAGTGGGATATGACTCATGTACACAGGAAGAAATTCCACTTGTTTTGCTCAAATTCATAGCTTTTCAAATAGACTGTATATCTTAGAAATATCTATCTTGTATCTAAAATAGCTTTGATTTTATAATGTACATGGGCACATGTTTTGTATTACAAAATAGGAAACCTACAAAAACTAGCATGCACTTTTTTTTGAAGGGTATGTTGTTTTTTGTAGTTTTTGTAGTTTTTGTAGTTTTTTTTTCTTCTTCTTGTCAATATATTGTAACCCGTGGCACTGCGGTTGCTCTCTTGCGGCCTCTGGTGGACGTTTCAGAGGTTGACGTCTTGTACGTCCGTAGGGGTGCTGGACTGGTCGACCTCATCGAGGGCTTTGCTGCTGGGGCCTCTCTGAACCTGCTGCTGCCGACCCTCCCGGAGGCTGCTCACCAACACACGCTCGATCTGCTCCTGACAGGCCTTCAGCACATCCTGCAAACCCCACAGACACACACACATACGCTTAGACATCTCAGTAGACACGCTGTGCACCACAGTCTAGACTGCACGTCTAAAACACAGCCAGACTTTCTCACAGTCACAGAAAGCTGTCATGGAGTCAGAGGCCCCTGCAGAGGGGCCAGTTTCAGGCTTGAAAGGGCCACAAGCTGGTTTCCCTCTTAAGACAGACAGCCAAGACAACAACCAGGCCTGGGCATAACATCAGCCCACCTGCCAACATTATTAGGGCCTCCACACACCAAGAATACAATAATCACAAATATGATTATAACACACAGTGACTCGCGCACAATTTACAGCACAACACATGCAGCGCGCACCGCACACACCGCTCAACTACACACAACAAACTTTCCCACAATACTAACACATACACACCTCCCACACACTCTCATGCACGCACACGCACACACACACACCAAACAGTAGTAGCCTTGACGACAGTGAAAACACAGGTAGTACCAAAGCTATGTTAATTACATCCACCTCCTGTGGGAAACACAAAGGTGGTACTTTTTTAAACAAGAGCCAGCCTCGCTCTGTTTCTCTCCCTACTCACGACTTTCCCCACTTCTCTCCAATTTCTTTCTACTCCGATCACTCCCCTTACTTTATTCATCTCTCTTCCCCCCCACTCCCCTTCATCTCTCTGCACTCCACTTCCGACCTCTCGCTCTTACTCTCTCCCTTCAACTTCCCCTTGCTCGCTCTCTCTCCCTCGACACCTCCCTCACTCTCTCTCCACCTCCCCTAGCTTTTCTCACGCTCCACCTCCGCCTCACTCTCTCCCCCTACCACTCCCCTCGCATCCCTTCTCTCTCTTTCTCACTCCCCTCAACTCTCTCTCTGCCTTCAGGCTATCCACCTGAGCTTGCTCCAGCTCGTGTTTCAGGATCAAAGCAGCGCTCCAGAACCTGAGTGCTCTCTCTTAGGAGGCCCACCCCACAACACCATAAAGCCCTCATCTCCTCCACCATGGAGGGGTGTTGGAGGGAGTGTTGATGGAGGGTTATGATGTTTGGAGGGTGAATTGGGGGGGGGGGGGTGATGGAGGGGTGATGGAGGAGTGATGGAGGAGTGATGGAGGGGTGATGGAGGGATGATGGAAGGATGATAGAGAGACGATGGAGGGGCGTGAAGGCGACGGAGAGGTGGTGTAAGGAGGGGTGATGGAAGGTGATGGAAGGGATTGATGGAGGAGATGATGGAGGAGATAAAGTGATGAGTGAGGAAGCGACGAGTTCTAGATTGTTGAACCGACAGGGTGCAAAAAAAAAAAGGTGTGAATGGGGTTAGTAGGGATTGAAGGGGGTGTGTGAGGGAGTGAGGGAGGGTGAGGGTGTGTGGATTAGGGTAGGGGGAGGGTGTGTGTGAGGGAGATGAGCGGTTGTGTGGGGTTGGGGGTAGAAGGTTTTGTGTGTGTAGATGTGTAGGGGTGTTTAGGGTGTGTGGATTAGGGTAGGGGGAGGGTGCTTGTGAGGGAGTGAAGGTGTGTGGGGTTGGGGGGTGAGGGTGTGTGGGATAGGGTAGGGGGAGGGTGTGTGTGTGTGTGTGTGTGTGAGGGTGAGGGTGTAAGGGTGTGCTGTAAGATGGACTGCCATGTAGCCACCCTGAACAGGACTTCAACAAAACCTCTGACCAATGACTTGGTGGAATTAGGACTGTTGGACAAAGCTAGGGAACGTGGTTTGTTAGTGTGACGTCAACATGTCACACCTGTAAACACTGAACCAGACTGAGGAAGCACATTTACGTAACAGATCTTCAGTTCTTGGTTTAGGTGTGCCAAAGACATTGCCATCAGTGGTGCTTTCATCTCAGCATTCCACGAGGAGAAGGAAGTGGAGCAGACAAACAGGAAGTGAGAGTGTGGCAGGGGGAGGTGCCACAGCAGATGGAGGAGGTGTGGTCAGGCAGCTAAGATGGACCAAAGATCAAATCCTGGGAGGATGATAATGCCAACACACACAATACTACCCTCATGTCTGTGGTGTGTGTGTGTGTGTGTCTGAGTGTCTGAGTGTGTGTGTGTGTCTGAGTGTCTGAATGTGTGTGTGCGTGTGTGTGTGTCTGAATGTGTGTGTGTGTTTGAGTGTGTGTGTGTCTGAATGTGTATGTGTGTCTGAGTGTGTGTGTGTCTGAGTGGCTGAGTGTGTGTGTGTGTGTGTGTGTCTGAGTGTGTGTGTGTGTGTCTGAGTGTTTGTCTGTCTGTCTGTGTGTGTGTGTGTGAGTGTGTGTGTCTGAGAAAAATCGCAGATGAAGAGAGATGTTCTTCTAGTTTCCGATCACAGCGAAGCGTTCAACAACATCAGAGATGCTGAACACGCAAGACTTCCTCTCTGAATCACTGCTGAATCACTGCTGAATCACTGCTGAATGGATGACGAACACATGCGGTACATATGGGAAGGGAGAGGACAGAAAAGTGGAAGGTGAAACAGGGAATCTGTTGCAGAAATGAAGAAGAGAAAGACCAAGGACAGAGTGTTTGACCGGAAGAGAAACAAAGATGAATGAGAGTGAAAAAGCAAGACCTTGCCAAGCCCAGGAGATTGAGAGCAGGAAGTGATTTTCCCTCCAGTTTGTGTCTCCTTCCTTTTCTTTGGTCCTACTCATCAGAAACCTAAAGACTTCTGCTTCTGCAGGGTCAACACACTTCTCTTTCAAAACTGCAAGCATCACACACCATGGTGTATTGCTCAGTAAAAAAGGCTCACAGGAAGCTTCTAGAGATGTTTTGGTAGATGTTTAAAGATGTATAGGTGTTGTTGTCACGCCCAGATATTATTGTCGCCACATTGAGTGGAGAAACAGATGTGGATAACGCTGTACACTGAAAAATACTAGCTCTCGCTCCTGATAACAGTCACAGCGAGATATAGCAGGCGATACACCGACGACCAAATCAACACCAAAACAATGACCAGAAACTACACACTCACGACACGCACAGCACACCAGACGATATCACTACTACGGCACAAGACCTTACACTCACATTACACACCAAACAGTTACGACCAGTACACACCCGCACCTAGACTCGACCTCGGAGTGGCTACATTGCAACAGGCAGCCCAGGGGACAACACACCACCATGCACACACGACCGCAGATCGCACGTACACGTACGACTCGATCAGGGTCGTGCGACCCAGAATCCATACAACTGAATGCAACATTGTTAGAAGGCCTTAAATTAAATATTATTGACCTCCTTAGTCTAACAAAGATAACTGCTTACACACTTAAATTATGTCTTTAATTGGGTCCTCGTTCTCGAGAAATAAAAATGTATTCACAGAGACGTTAATGTTTTTACCGTGCCAGACGGGTTTTCTAACTGACACCTGACATACTACACCTAGCTGACAGAACAAAGGGAATCTAATTCAAACAAGACTGTGAATAGGGTTGCACAGAGTTCATTAGGTTTGACTGCAGCTCCTAGGCTCCAATGTTATCCTTGTACTGTCGGCCAATATTGAACACCATGTGTACTTTTAGGATGATATGCTAGCATGGTCAGGCTGGTCTGACCAGAGACCATGCCATTCCACCTCTATAGGCAAAAGACTCCAACAACTCTGCCC
>BROE01000003.1:19392747-19404500 GCA_036571765.1 Plecoglossus altivelis
CTCTCACACACACACCTGCACTCCCACGTCTACAGACATGGTCTCCAGGCATGGGCACATACAGTTACGCACACACACACACACACACACATGTCCATCTCCATGACATATGCTCTTCCAGGACCACATATTTTCATGTGGATGTCACAGTCATCTCTCTTCAGTTACACCACAAAGTTCCACCTTCACTAGCGATCTGACAGAGCTCTGAATGGGCTCCATTATGTCTTATAGTCATTGTGACAGTAAATCAGGTGTTGATTTCAAACTGAAAGATGTGTCAGATGAGAACATTTTGCAAGACCGGTGGCTGCAATGATGCAAGACACCAGTCACCCAGTTGACTTGGCAACCTATCTGTTGTCACGCCGACTTGCAAAACAAGAACTGGAGCCGGAAAAAAGCTACAGCCTGTTCCGAACGCAACACCAGACCGATCTACTGTCACTACCTCGCCGCAGACCCGGAGCCAGTTTAGATCAAATACAGGAAGTGGCGTAAGTGCAGAGTGTGAGGTCATATCCTGCCGTGCGTACCTGTTGCGCAGAGAGCGATGAAGGTCTGGACGTGTTTGCGTATCAGACACTGCTTGTCTTCAGCCAGCGGCAGCTTCCTCACTATGTGCTCGATGAAGTCGTTAGGCGTGACGGCAGCCAGGTTCCACTTCAACTTCCCAAGGACCACTAACTCCCAATCCTGCAGGACAGAGACAGAGACAGTCCATCAACAGGACGGATGATGTAGAGATCTGTCCACACGGCAGGAGTTAGGAGGACAGGAGACTGTGGAGGACAGGAGACTGTGGAGGACAGGAGACTGAAGGACAGGAAACTGTGGAGGACAGGAGACTGTGGAGGACAGGAGACTGTGGGGGACAGGAGACTGAAGGACAGGAAACTGTGGAGGACAGGAGACTGTGGGGGACAGGAGACTGTGGAGGACAGGAGACTGTGGAGGACAGGAGACTGTGGAGGACAGGAGACTGTGGAGGACAGGAGACTGTGAAGGACAGGAGACTGTGGGGGACAGGAGACTGTGGGGACAGGAGACTGAAGGACAGGAGACTGTGGAGGACAGGAGACTGTGGGGGACAGGAGACTGAAGGACAGGAGACTGTGGAGGACAGGAGACTGTGGGGGACAGGAGACTGTGAAGGACAGGAGACTGTGGAGGACAGGAGACTGTGGGGGACAGGAGACTGTGGGGGACAGGAGACTGTGAAGGACGGGAGACTGTGGAGGACAGGAGACTGTGGGGGACAGGAGACTGTGAAGGACGGGAGACTGTGGGGGACAGGATACTGTGGGGGACAGGAGACTGTGAGGGACAGGAGACTGTGGGGGACAGGAGACTGTGAAGGACAGGAGACTGTGAAGGACAGGAGACTATGGAGGACAGGAGACTGTGAAGGACAGGAGACTATGGAGGACAGGAGACTGTGGAGGACAGGAGACTATGGAGGACAGGAGACTATGGAGGACAGGAGACTATGGAGGACAGGAGACTGTGGAGGACAGGAGACTGTGGGGGACAGGAGACTGTGAAGGACAGGAGGCTGAAGGACAGGAGGCTGAAGGACAGGAGACTGTGGAGGACAGGAGACTATGGAGGACAGGAGACTGTGGAGGACAGGAGACTGTGGAGGACAGGAGACTGTGAAGGACAGGAGACCATGGAGGACAGGAGACTGTGGAGGACAGGAGACCATGGAGGACAGGAGACTGTGAGGGACAGGAGACTGTGAGGGACAGGAGACTGTGGGGGACAGGAGTCTGTGAGGGACAGGAGTCTGTGAGGGACAGGAGACTGTGGGGGACAGGAGACTGTGAAGAACAGGTCTGGAACAGGCTGGCTCTGTAGGAGCATGGGCCCACACTCAGCCAATCCAGACGGAGGGAAAAAGAGAGGACATGGGTCCATATTAACTTACTGTCTTTGGCTTGAACATGAGAAAGAGAGAGAGGACGAAAAAAAGAACACAGTGATATAGATTAGCAGAAGATGAGAGAGTGAGAGAGAGAGTCAGCGAGATACAGAGTAAGACAGAGCAATATATAGAGATATGTAGAGCAAGGTAGTGAGCTAGATATATAGAGGTAGATACGGTTAGCCTATAACAGCAGCTCTGACTATCCAAGTCATGTGACCAAACAACAACATTTGGTTGGCTGACTGTATTGGACCAATGAAGGGGTTAATCTAGCAGGTTAAGAAAATGTATCTAGCAGTTTAAGAAAATGTCTAATTGACAATACGACAATACGTCACTTCACTATTTGGTGAAGAACATTAACAAGTGTTTGTGTATGTGTGATATGTATGAGTGTGTCAGCAAGGGTCTAATTCTTGACAGGCCTTGTCAACGTTGGTTTCCTACAGAAAGACAATAATCGTTGATAAGATGACTAAGAAGCTATGGAGAAACTGGCGCAAGTCAGTGAGAACTCAGACTCTGGCTTCTGGTAATTTCATCACAGAAAATCTTCTTCTTCATAAGACAAAGATGACCTCCTCCCTTTTCACTGGCTGCACTCTTTTAACCAAGATATCAAACGTTTGCAAAACAGCAAAGCAAACTGCTCTGTGAAAGGATTTAAAACTCAAGCAAGTTTTTCCTCTTAGTCCAAAGTCTCTCTGTGACCACGTGCAGTAGCAGGCCCTCTGACCCCCGCTGGAAAGTTCCAGAAGGCCTGCCATGTCTTCACATCAGTTTCCCTTCTCTGTTCCCCTGAACAAAACGCAATAGCAAGCACGGCCCTTGGCAGAACATTTCCGGGGTGAAAATAAGAACCTTGCGACACCCTCTATCACACCACCTCTCCCCCCCAACCTTCATGCCCTCTCACTTCCTCCTTGTTAGAGACTTTTGTGCCACACCTTTTCGGAGCCAAACTGTGGTTTCCTTTTACAAGAAATGGTTACCAAAGATGGTGGCCGGAAAGCAACAAAAAAAAATGTGATCACATGGGCCAATCAGCTGATCTGTTTCCTGTGTGGATCTGTCAGTCCTAAAGACTGCTAGACTGCTTTACATGAGACTGGGGGAGACAAAACACTCTCTTATGAAGAAAGGCCCCACATGAAGACATGTTGTTTGTGACGATCCTTACTCTGGCCTAAGCTCTAGGCTTGAGCAAGTCTACTGTCAGTATGTACTAGGCCTATCTTAATCACGTTGAAACTGAAGCTATGTGATAACAATTTCCTTTCCCAGTCTACATGGAAGCTGCTACCGCTGTCCATTACAAGGTTATACTACAGCAGGATACTTATATCACATCAAAGTTGATATTATCACTTGTTTTGCAGACTGACTCATAAGGCATGTAAATGCAGCTTATCCAATGGAGTTGACATACACACTGGCTGTCTGAGTAAGACGCACAGTGAAAGTAAATGTGATGCAGGTCTTCTTCTTCAGCTTTCACGTGAAGTGGTAGAGTTTATGAGAATTTGAGAGAAATAGTCTAAATGTTCCAGTCAGTAAAACCCCCTCCAGTTGTGTGCAGATGTAACAGCTACTTGTCACAGTATAAGTCACTGTGTAACAACCAGTCACACAGTGGAGAGCAGCCTTTTGAGGGTGGGTTCCAGACCTTGGCTGGAGTTCAGTGTGTGACCTCGCTGCCATTCAGTGAATATCTACCACTAGATGGCGATGGAGACCATTCCACTAAAACAAACTGTTGATTTTTTTTCTTCTTTCCCTTTGTCAGGAACTCAGAAGTCCTCATGCTGATGATGATTATGTCTTCTAATATTGACCCCACATGATGACAAAAAACGCTTATCTTCTCATACTCATCTCCTCTGAAGACTCTTTTATGTTTGACTCTTATGAGGAAAACATCAGTGAGCCAGCTCATAACTAGTATGTAGAACTAAAAGGCAGCCTACTATTTACATGATTAGAATGTGCATCGTCTTGTTTGTTTTTTCCGTACAATTTCTGAACAACAAAATAAAACTGAACACAGATGCAAATGAAAAGCAACTTTCTTACCAGAAGTTCTTGCGGTCTGATGGAGTTGTCTGTATAAATGCAGAGCTTCTCTGCTGTGAGGGGTCGTGTCTCTTTCAGTTTAGACGCCAGAAACATGCACACCGCTCCCAAGAGCTGAAGGTTACACTTTCTGGTTGGTACAACGGCTAAAAATCTGTCTAGGTAGTTCATGGCCAAAGGAAAAACTTCCTCTTCGCATTTTTGCTCCTCACAAACCTGGAGAGAGGGAGGGAGAGGGAAGGACAGAGAGAGGGAGAGTTAGAGAGAGGTAGAGAGAGAGAGAGAGGGAGGGAGCGCAAAGGGGAGGAGAGGAGGGAGAGAGAAGCAGAGAAACATAGTGTGCAATCATTTTAAGGACAAACATTATTTCGGTTAAACTATTCAAGATATTCATGACAATCTTCAGATAAAAACAAAACGAAGTTGATAGAGGTAACATAAGAAACAATTAGTCTAAACAAACACTCAGCTATACCAATTCAATGAAACCCATTGGGAAGTCGCCAGGATTTTTAGCCCAACCCAAAACGAAGTTGCGACACGTCAGTGAAGTCTAAATAGATTATTTTAAATTTTTATATAGCTCTCAGCATTACACTGTCAATAGGGTCGCATTCCTTCAGTTCATTCAGTAAGTAATGAATTCACAATGAAGTCACAATCACCGCAGCCAAAAACACTCCGGCAGCACAGTACGGAAACGCTTTTTTTCATTCGTCATATTTTCATAAAATATTTAAAAATATAAATAAATTGTCTATGCCAACGTTTTTCATCCCTAAATGTTCATCAGTCTCTTTCACATCGGACCCGACAATTGATAAACGAGTCATCTCCCTGCAAATTGCCATAAAATGACAAATTAAAATGTAAGTAGCATGTGGTCGATGTACCATGCGCCACCCCAATGTCAAACCCAGATCTTCAAAAATTAATAATAAATCTCCTATTCATCGCACACTAATATCTCTTGCATGACAATAAAGCTCCAACGGTCATGATCGTTTTTAAAGTACTACCATTAGATTATATAAAAGAAAGTGTCAAAATATTAACTTATTTCCTTGGTGAGGGATTTCGATCAAAGAAGCGCAGAGAGCCATACAAGGCCCGCACCCCTTCCGCGAGCGTATATTTAAAAATACATAGAAAATGTTTGCAACACCTTCCGCGATTATTTCTACGACTGCGGTGAAGCCCAAACGTTCCTCTTTCATAAAAAATACGTCTCAAAAGCTGTTATTGTGTTTTGACACTGTAAAATCGTCAGGAAAGCCACAAGTGCTGTTCCAAAACAACATGGCGCGTTAGAATAGCCTGTAGCACAAGGGTAAGCATTGGAGTGCATACGTGTGCATGGAAATATTTAGGCTATCTGAAAAAATAACAATTTAATCCTAGTCATCTTTCCGGCTTCAAGCATGTGTAATGTCAACCTTTGTTCAATCATATCCTTGTTGCTATACGTCCATTATCTCGTCCGAATTACGATCTATGGCTTGTCAGAAACTTATTTTAAACCGATTTAATTTACAGGAATAGCTAATATCAAGGTTGCATGGTTGGAAATGTCACCCACAAAGCCAGTTCGATGTAACACACTGCACACACGTCAAAACAGAATAGTTTTAAGTCCAATGCTGGGAAGGTTATGGGACGTATACTGAGCACGGAAATACATTTTCTTGTTTTTTTTCAGTATTCACCTCAAGCATCCATGTAGCAACCATCCTCCTCATAAAAGGTTGAATATCTTTCTGAACACACTTGAAATAAGAACACTGGGGTAGAAATCTCTCCTCAATGGTCAACAGGCTTTGTAGTACCCTGTCATCACGCAGAAGGTTGGGGTCGGCACGAGCTCTTATGATGGTGTCCATTTCGAGGCACAGTAGTTCCATGGTCGTTATAGTTTCTTTAAAAAATCGGGGTAATCTCGAGAAAATAAAATAACAGATTTGCTAGTTGCAAAGAAACAGAAAGGAAAGTATTTTGGAGGCATAAAAGTGAGACTGCAGGGCTCGCTAGAACAGTCCTGCCTCTCCTTGCGAACTTTTTCCTCTCCCCCACGGTTCGCGTCTACTTTCCTCTGGCTAGCTGCATTTGAAGCCTGCCTTTGCTTGTGACGCAACTCATTATGTGGACTGAACGAACAGTTGTTCAGGCGCGACAGGGGCTCATCAAGGCGCGTGCTTTATTCTCTACTTTCGTGGGATGACAGCATGGCCGATAATTCACATTATTGAATAAGATAAGCCATTTCAACATTTTAATATGGTAAAAGAAGCTATATCGGACGTGTCACTATACTCACGTAGACTTTAGCTTCACAATCTCAAAGGCCAATTCATTTATTTGGTACATGTGAAAGTCCACATTATCAAAACGATTAATAATATGATTAGGTGGAGTGCTGAGTTCAGTGTCTTCTTATTTGAGACAGATAAAGTAGCCGTTTCATTCCTAAAGGCTGTTGCTTTTAATACAACGCAAACGTTCCGTTATCTGACCATAAAGTTAGTCTCTCTTTTACTTTGTTTAAATACATTAACAACTGATGTACTGGCTATGACTTTTTGTTTTTTCGAGCGAGCTCTAATGCACTCAATGAACTTTAAAGTACACGCGCATGAACGGGCACGCGCACGCTCGCATACAGAGTCACACAAACACACACGCACACATAAATATGCACACAGTCGACAGCTATCTTTAATATAGCAGCCATCGAGCTTGTGGTTTCTGAGATAGCTTTCTAGGAAACAAGATGCTGCAAGAAAGTTATTCCACAAAACTGTTTCAGATAAGGACAAGATGACACTACACACAAGATGGAAACTTCATGTTTATAAACATGAAAGAAAATAAAAACGAAATGCACTTGTATGGAATGCATCCTTTGTTTATATACTCTTGCATGAGGGGACCTCAGTCTACTAAGCCGAACTCACTAGTTTTGCCTCTATAATGTAATCTAGATATGCTGGTCCGAGCTATGTGCAAATACCACGTCTTCTTTCCTAGGTGGAACGACTTGAAAGACTAAGACCGGTCAATAAAACCTTAACAGTGTTTATGTGGGAGAGCAATTTGACAACTTCTCCAAACTTGCACAAGCGGATCTATCTTTCAACTCGGGTGTTCCTACACGTTCTGCCTTTAATATAGAGAGGAAAAAGTGGGCATATGTCTCTTTAAAGCATTTTTTTTTGGTTTTACATTGTATCCTCCCCCTTGTCAGAATTTGCATAGCCAATAGGTCTTCTTCCTGCGACCGAGGCTTGCCGATTGTTACTAGGCAGACTTCAATAGCGTGCATCTTCTTGCAGTCTCTCCCCCAGAGCGGGCAGCCCACACACACAGGCCGTTCATCAATACCACGATTAGGGACGTAGCCCACCCCCCTTCCCATCCCCATACAAACTTTTCTCTGGGTATACCAGACATGGACAGATATATAACTATTCGTCCTATAAAAAACTGTCAATTAATACTTTTTTTCTTCTTAACAATTTACGTTTCAGTTGTTTGTGTTTTCATTTAGGTTATAGATTTGCATAACAGTGAGTGATGGAAAACTATTAATAAAATAGAATGTGGACAAAACTATCCATCTATACATCTTAGTTCACACACGATTCCATGTTAGAAATGTAACTGACTGTTTCATACAAAAGTATCTAACGTATGTTCGTCAACGGCAGGGGAAGCATACATGACAATAATGCTTTCCTAAACGAGAAGAACACGCTGCATTTTAGCGGAAAAATGACGTCAGCGCACGGAGTGCGGAGCGTCAAAGGCAGAGAAGTGCTCGCAGGCGCACTTGTTATTTCCCGGATGCACGCAATTAACGTCCAAAGGGACACACCCTGACAGTCATATCTGACTTTTTAAATGTGTTTTTATAAGAATATTAATTTACAATGGTTGAGAAGATTCGGTGTGACTCTCATCTATTCGGTCGCAGTTTAGTTCTAATTATATTCAAACAATTCTAAGAAAAAACACAAAACTATCGACAATGTGATGGACACATCCTTATGAAAGCGGGACGGCATTAAGCGGTACTTGCATTCAAAAGGACAATTGTGACGACAAAATGGGATTTTTGCGTCAAGCTAAGTCGGCTGGAGGAGGATAAACACGACACCACCGATGAAACAAAAGACAGTCCACAAATGACAGGCTGTGTGTGGACTGTCGCCACACAAGCCGAGCGATAACAAGTCAGAGAGTTAGATGAAACTTTATAACACTGTAATCATACCCATAGAAACAGTGAAAGGAACTTCATACATCTGACAACTTCATGTGTAGAATAACAGTTTGATTTTAAGATAAACTTTAGTTTTAATATGGTGAATCTGTAGGAGAAAGGCAGTGATGTGTGATTGTAAATAAAGTATAGGAATTTGTATCTTGTTTTCACATAAACCAATTGTTGTATTATTTCTGATAAGTTTCTGGAAGCTACTGCAATGAGTAAAGCATAGCCTAATTATTAGTTTCATTTGTGTTTATGAAAGTAATATGAAAGATGTAGGCTATAACATCAGCAGCAACACTTGGACCATTGTACTATATGAAGCATATGTATGGAATAATTAGTTACAATATTATGGGCCTACATCAGTAAACTGAGTCATGTCATATAGTTATGAATTTAATAGCTTAAGAAAGTGAGAGTCAAACACATGTATTGTCATGCAAACACACAACCACACAAGTGTGTTTACAATAATTCTACATGACTCCTGCAGCAAGTGCAACAGCTGGAATCTGAGCATAGCTGACACACATCAGGAAGGATAGCAAATTATTTTCAGATAATTATCCTTTAAAATATGAATACATTCGGATGTTACCAAAGCATTCAAGAATCTCCTAAATAGAAAAGTGAACCAAATTCACTCTCTCAGACTGTACACATCTAAACCTCAAACATATCCATTACTTATTGAAATGTCTTATAATCACGAACACATTATCCACTTATTAACTGTGCCTTTAAAATTAGTTATTGAACATTACAAAAAACATTAATATAATTTCTGTAACAGAGAATTGAAACATATTTGACCATTTAATTTATTCAGAGCAAAATGATTGTAATATAAATTAATGTTAAATCCTTCAAAATAAGATACACACTTGGATTAATTTTACAGACACATTTCATGTATTTATTTAATTTTGTATTTCTCAAGTGAACTGTTCAAACCTAAAGTGTTTTCCAGGAATGTATTACAAGTAAGCATGTGTGGATTGGGATTTGTACGTTCTGTAAAATCGAGACAAACTCATCACTGGAAAACCATTAGCGGATATTTTTGACGATATAATTATGACATTTTGTTACCTGATGTCACCTGCGTATCAAAGCAAATCAGAACTGAAAACAAGCTTCCTCAAGCAACAACCATGTTAGATCAAGTCATTAGCATTGCACAACTCAACACAGTCCTGTGTGGTAAACTTACATACGTTCAGATGAACTTTAATTCTCGTTATGTGATTCACTTCATACAACCACCTGATGCACACTGGTCTAACTACACTCACCATGACTAAGATCTAAGTAAACAGCACAGTATTTCCAATGAGACAAGTGTAAAGAAGTGAGCTATCGTAAGTGTTAGACCTTATTAAAGTCATGACATGATTCACATGCTAAAAACACCCCAGTGTGTGTGCTTCACGTCCCCATGCAGCACATAGCAGTAAGGAGAACATTCCTTGACTATTATTCTGTGGTTTCAAAACAGATGTCCTGATGTTGTCAACAAGACTTGGTCATCTAGAACATATTAGCTGTATGCAAAGTTCTACTGGTCTGGGTTATTTACAGTGAATGAACAGATGTGTGAACAGCGTTCCACTAATAAATATGTTTATTGGAAATCAACACCTCAGCGTTTTGTTTGGCATCCGACTATTTCTGTCTGAAGAAAACGGTCCTCCAACTGAAACTACAAAGAGTATTATTGTTAGAGTTGATGTTAGTATTAAGGGTTTATGTTTATTAATCAACCCTCCATATAAAGCGTGACACACTATGCCACAGTGGGCACAGCAACAGACGAGACTTCTGTCTCCGTCGAGACAGAAGAGGAACTTATGCGACAGTTTATTTTTTCTTCTATTTATTAAACTGCTAATTAGTTAATACTTTACAAGTTTGTCAAAAATGAACTCAAACAGTTTCTCAGTCACCAATGTGATTCCTTAACTTTCCTGTTTGTTTACTATTTAAATCTCTCCTAAGCTTCCTTTACTCAGAAATCTCAAACATTCTTCACACCAAGACATCCTCCCAAATTCTTTAACCCATCTTATCTCCAGCAGTCCAGAGACGAAGGGAGCAGAGAGAAAGCTAAGCCTAATTGTCATCACTGTACTTTACAGCATGTTCTGTGAGTGCTGGAAGGAGTTTGCATGGACATCAAAGAGCTGGAGTCTAGGTTAGTGTCACATGACTGGAATAGCATTATCTGCAGGTGCAACCAAACTTGGCAAAAGTAATGGTTGCAGACGTGTGTACACACAAACATAGCAGAATGAGAAACTGTTACTGTGGTTACAAGAAAAATATATACAGAGAACGACTGGCTAGATTTGAAAGCAGAAGATAATTTTCTAGACTTCTCATTGGATGATCTAGATATGCAAAACTCAAGCGTCACAAACAGTAAACTTTTATGTCATATTCGATCATCAGACAGAGGTTACACCAGGTGCTGAGGGTCTGATATGTTTCTCATCAAACACAAACACAGCACAGACACAGCTAAAAACACAGCACAAACACAGCTAAAAACACAGCACAGACACAGCTAAAAACACAGCACAGACACAGCTAAAACACAGCACAGACACAGCTAAAACACAGCACAGACACAGCTAAAAACACAGCACAGACACAGCACACAGACACAGCTAAAAACCAACAGCACAGACAGAGATGCTAAAACACAGCACAGGACACAGCTTATTAAAAACTATACAGCAATAGACAAGACAGCTAAATACACAGCACGACGCAAAAATCAGCTAACAACCAAAAAGAAAATAATGCATCACAAGTCAACAGACAACCGCTAAAACCACAGCACATGACAACAGCCTATAACAAAACAGTCACAGAACTACAGTCTAAAACACAGCAACAGACACATCTAAAACTTAACAGCACAGAATATCACTAACTAAAATACTCGAAACACAA
The DNA here is from genome assembly GCA_036571765.1 of Plecoglossus altivelis. Lineage (NCBI taxonomy): Eukaryota > Metazoa > Chordata > Actinopteri > Osmeriformes > Plecoglossidae > Plecoglossus > Plecoglossus altivelis. The sequence goes on from BROE01000003.1 coordinate 19,403,979, forward strand.
CAGCTACAGACACAGCTAAAAACACCACAAACAGCAACAGACAATCTAGCTATAAACAATACACGCACTAAACCATCGCTAAAACAACAGCGACAGCACAGCTTAAAACACAGCAACAGACACAATGCTAAAAACACACAAGCACAGACATACAGCTATAAAACAACGCAACATACAGACCAGCTAAACAATGCAACAACTGCACTCTTATAGCAGTGCTCCAGAGCCATCACAGCCAACCCATCACAGGTCCATCTATCCAAGTCCATGTCTATTCAGTTCCAAACCATGCAGCCAGCAGCCAAAACAGCCAGCTCAGCCAGGCCCCAAGCCAGCTCATGGCCGCTCAGTCTCAAATACATGTCCAGCCACTATCTGCAGCGCAACCAATACCAGCCAACCAACGCAGCCAGCAAGCAAAGCCAAACACAACCGACCCATATCTCTTCAGTTCCACCAGCCATATCCAGCCAACCAACATTCAAGTCCAATCCAACACACAAACCAGCGTCAACCTAGCCA
>BROE01000003.1:19404552-19423777 GCA_036571765.1 Plecoglossus altivelis
CACAGCACAGACACAGCTAAAAACACAGCACAGACACAGCTAAAAACACAGCACAGACACAGCTAAAAACACAGCAACACTGCAGCTCTAAGCAGTCAGCCAGCCAGCCAACCATCTATCCAGCCATCTATCCAGCCAGCCAGCCAGTCAACCATCCAGCCAGCCAGCCAGCCAATCATCCAGCCAGCCAGCCAGCCATCCAGCCAGCCAGCCAGCCAGCCAAACATCCAGCCATCCAGCCAGCCAGCCATCTAGCTAACCAACCATCCAACCAACCAACCAACCAGCCAGCCAGCCAGCCAGCCAGCCAGCCAGACAACTAACCATCCAGCCAACCAACCAACCAGCCATCTAGCTAACCAACCATCCAGCCAACCAACCATCCAGCCAACCAACCAGCCAGCCACCCAGCCAGCCAGCCATACATCCAGCCATCCAGCCAGCCAGCCATCTAGCTAACCAACCATCCAGCCAACCAACCAGCCAGCCAGCCAGCCAGCCAGCCAGCCAGACAACTAACCAAACAACCAGCCTGTCAGCCAGTTAAGCAGTCCACCAATCTGCTACTATATCCAACCAGCCAGCAAAGCTATTACAAATCAGTCAACGTTTCACGCCAGCTAGTTAACCAACTATCACCCCAACCCACATGCACTCATTTAACAGGCTTGACCCTGCCTTTTGAACTCAACTCTCCACATGGTCATCAAACACTGAACTGAGGTCAGCCAGATGGGAAGATGGGCGTGGCCTTGGATGAGGTGAGACAGGACATCACTGATCTGGGAACAGCAACATTTCCTCTCCCCTTTATAAAGGTTACATTTATTAGACAGGTTTGTCTTTTCTTCTGTCATAATGTGTCCCAGGGGAAAGCAGAGGCCAGCATCTGAGGGGAGGAGGAGGATGGAGGAAAAGGGTGGAGGAGAAGAGTGAAGAAGGAGGAGCATGGAAGAGGAGCGTGGAAGAGAAGGGTGGAGAAGAGGGGTGGAGGAGGAGCGTGGAGGAGGAGCGTGGAGGAGGAGCATGGAGAAGGGTGGAGAAGGAGGAGCATGGAGGAGAAGCATGGAGGAGAAGGGTGGAGGAGGAGCGTGGAGAAGGGAGGAGGAGAAGGGTGGAGAAGGGTGGAGGAGGAGCGTGGAGGAGGGAGGAGGAGGAGCGTGGAGGAGGGAGGAGGAGGAGAAGGGTGGAGGAGAAGGGTGGAGGAGAGCAGCCAGAAGGCCATCTCTGTTGCTGTGTCTTCACCCTGCAGCTCCTCCAGGATTTTCCCAGGTTCATATCGGTAGCCCTTGAGTTTGTCACTCATGCAACAGCTGTTTGCTGATACCACTGCAGAGCCTGGGCCTGCTGGCCCCCACCTCCCCTCCGTCAGGCGGAGGACACGCTAGAAAGAGGGAAGCCTTGATACAAGGTCTCAGGGGAGCTGCTTGTGTCCTGCATTTTTGCACAGAAAGGACGTGCTGATAGTCTCACACCAAGCGAAGATGAAATGCTGAGGGCTTCCTCTTGTTCTATCTGCTTTCAACATTGTTGGGTTTTTCCAACGACACAAAGTCGTCGACGCAAACGGCACAGTAATTGATTGTTGTAGTGTCAACATGAGAGATGGATTCATCACAAGTGTGTCTTTAGGCAGAAAGAGAATGACTAACTACCTGATTCCTTTAAAAGGCTGATAATGCGTTAGTCATTACTAAATGGATATTCTCGGAGGAGTTCGATTCTAGGTTAAACTCCTGGAACGGGGTGACTGATGCATACTCAACTGTTCTTGTTCGTAACTCATAGTGTGAGCAATGTCATTCCTAAGGTGCTTGCTATTGAGCTGAATTGTAGTTGAGGTAATGTTGCTGTTGGAAAGTTCTTGTTAAAAATACCAACAGTCCCTACGTTACAAACCACTGAAATACTTTCAGAACGGTCCAGTTTTGGTTTTTGATCATTTGCTACATGTGAAAATGCTTTGTTTCAATGTCACCTTTGCTCAAATCATCTGTTTAAATAACCACAGCCCAGTTCCCCAGACACATACAGAACCTTGTCCTGAACTCAGAGAACATTTCAATGAAGATCTTCACAGGAAACCTTTTTTAGTCTGAATCTAGACTTGATTGTTTGCTGCGTTCTCTAAATCAAAGAAGATGGACGTCTTGCCTTCGTTCAAGTTCTGTGTTTGAGTGTGTGACAGGAGCTACAAAGTGTCTGTGTGTCAGCGCAGGGTGCCAGATGGAGAGACTGCCGGTTATGTTTCTGAGAATCTATCTCATGTTCTCAGGCTCTTCCTCAAGGGAAGGCTGTGCTTGCTGTGCTCAGAAGAAGAAGAAACACTGTTCTATGCTAGCTGGTCTGTACTTGTTGTCTTCTGGTACACTGTCTTCTGTCTTCTGGTACACTGTCTTCTGGTACACTGTCTTCTGGTACACTGTCTTCTGGTACACTGTCTTCTGTCTTTTGTCTACACTGTCTTCTGGTACACTGTCTTCTGTCTTCTCTGTCTTCTGTGTTCTGGTACACTGTCTTCTGTCTTCTCTGTCTTCTGTGTTCTGGTACACTGTCTTCTGGTACACTGTCTTCTGTCTTCTGGTACACTGTCTTCTGGTACACTGTCTTCTGTCTTCGCTGTCTTCTGGTACACACCAGAAGAGGATGTGCTGTCTTATAGTCCATTGTCTTCTGTCTTTTCTGTCTTCGCTGTCTTCTGGTACACACCAGAAGAGGATCAGAACAACATGGATGCTCTGATCGCTCACCAGAAGCAGTCATAGTTTTGGCACCTGCATTGGAATAACACTGATGATAAACTATGCAAATCATGTTTCATGTTTCATAAGTTGTATTCTACAGTGTGTTCCCTTGACCTACAAGCAGAACTTGATTCAGTTTTTGAGTGTGTCTACACCCCAGTGTCCCCTGTCTCCTAGAGTGTGTGTCTACACCCCAGTGTCCCCTGTCTCCTAGAGTGTGTGTCTACACCCCAGTGTCCCCTGTCTCCTAGAGTGTGTGTCTACACCCCAGTGTCCCCTGTCTCCTGCAGTGTGTCTACACCCCAGTGTCCCCTGTCTCCTGCAGTGTGTCTACACCCCAGTGTCCCCTGTCTCCTGCAGTGTGTCTACACCCCAGTGTCCCCTGTCTCCTGCAGTGTGTCTACACCCCAGTGTCCCCTGTCTCCTGCAGTGTGTCTACACCCCAGTGTCCCCTGTCTCCTAGAGTGTGTCTACACCCCAGTGTCCCCTGTCTCCTAGAGTGTGTGTCTACACCCCAGTGTCCCCTGTCTCCTAGAGTGTGTGTCTACACCCCAGTGTCCCCTGTCTCCTAGAGTGTGTCTACACCCCAGTGTCCCCTGTCTCTTGGAGTGTGTGTCTACACCCCAGTGTCCCCTGTCTCCTGCAGTGTGTCTCCACCCCAGTGCCCCCTGTCTCCTGTAGTGTGTCTACACCCCAGTGTCCCCTGTCTCCTAGAGTGTGTGTCTACACCCCAGTGTCCCCTGTCTCCTAGAGTGTGTGTCTACACCCCAGTGTCCCCTGTCTCCTGCAGTGTGTCTACACCCCAGTGTCCCCTGTCTCCTGTAGTGTGTCTACACCCCAGTGTCCCCTGTCTCTTGGAGTGTGTCTACACCCCAGTGTCCCCTGTCTCTTGGAGTGTGTGTCTACACCCCAGTGTCCCCTGTCTCCTGCAGTGTGTCTACACCCCAGTGTCCCCTGTCTCCTGTAGTGTGTCTACACCCCAGTGTCCCCTGTCTCCTAGAGTGTGTGTCTACACCCCAGTGTCCCCTGTCTCCTAGAGTGTGTGTCTACACCCCAGTGTCCCCTGTCTCCTGCAGTGTGTCTACACCCCAGTGTCCCCTGTCTCTTGGAGTGTGTGTCTACACCCCAGTGTCCCCTGTCTCCTGTAGTGTGTCTACAACCCAGTGTCCCCTGTCTCTTGGAGTGTGTGTCTACACCCCAGTGTCCCCTGTCTCCTGTAGTGTGTCTACACCCCAGTGTCCCCTGTCTCCTGCAGTGTGTCTACACCCCAGTGTCCCCTGTCTCCTGTAGTGTGTCTACACCCCAGTAGACAGCACATCCTCCAGATGGCATATATGATCTCAATAGGAGACATCCAAACTACATGACTTCAAGAACTGGATCAGCATCTCTCTCTCCCCGCCACCCGCACTCATCAGGTGTGGCATCATCTGCCATCGCTAATAATAACACTGAGATTACTTCGAGTATCTTTAAAAAAAAAAAAGAAGAGGTTTGAAAGCAGGTGTGTGGTAAGTGAGACCTCTACAGATGTACAGTAACTATAACAGGGCCAGGAACAGTCAGAGATGAAGTTAACACTACAAATACTTGCTTCCTGTTCTTACAAAGATGTTTCTGGTATCAGTGCTTTCTTTTGTCTTTGATTTGTATTTTCTTTACAAAGCACATGCGTATTGTTCTGTACGTGTACAGTTCTACAACATAGTTCACATAAAGTATTTATACGTAATCTAACTCACACTCAGGAAAGGACATCCTTCATTCATGCACCTCCCACATCTCTTCCTGCTCAGATACAGTTCAACACCCTTTTCCATACACACACACACACACACATACACACACACACACACACGCATGCACGCACACACACCCCCACTAGCACGAACCATTACAGCACGACCCATGAATGTCCAACACCATCGCAGCCTTGACATCATCAGGTCTTCATCTGATCCTTTTGGGAAAGAGAAGAGGTCAGACAGTCATTTATGAGCTCCTATATCTTTCAAGTCCTTTCTGGAGCCAGTCCACTAATGTTGACCCTTGACCGCGATGTGTGTGTTTAATGGCAACATGTGTCGCTCCCTATCTCTCTCCTCAAGTGGCACAAGGTATAACAGCCTGGGAAAATGGTGAACAGTGTGAAATCACCTTGATCCAAAGATTCCTGCCGCATACCAGCCCAGCGAACCCATAACAGGCTCTCTCACTGGCTGCAGACAGCTAGGAGGCAACCACAGAAAGGTTGGACGGACGAAACATTAACTATGAACGTAGATACGTTACACCGTGTACAGTACAGATCTGACTGGAGAAGAAGGTGAAGAGGATTGAAGGCAGGAAGGAAGGACCACCTGCTAGGGAGAATCTCCAGCTCATTTCTGGCTGGCTGAGATGACGTCCATCTACTGAGTCCTAAACTAGACACTAAGGGATGTGCACATGTATTAGGGCACGAGTCAATGGCTTGATTAAAAGGAAAAATCAAGCCAGATTCCTGTAAGTCCTGTTACCATGTTGAATGAGCCAATGACAGTACTCAGGCTGGTTTACTCTACCAGGAATGCTGTGGTGTTAGCTGTGTGCCAGCATGTATGTGTGTGCCATCATGGCTGTTACCTCAGTCACATTAACAGACACATCAACAGACATATCAACAGACACACATCAACACACACATCTAAACACACATCAACACACACATCAACAGACACATCCATACACACATCAACAGACACATCAACAGACACATCGACACACACATCAACAGACACATCCATACACACATCAACAGACACATCAACAGACATATCAATACACACATCAACAGACACATCAACAGACACATCAACAGACACATCGACACACACATCGACACACACATCAACAGACACACCAACAGACACATCCATACACACACCAACAGACACATTAACAGCGCACGTCACTTGTGGGCAGACAAATCAAACTTCCATGACGTTGATGTCAGTGATACCTGAAGTGAATGACATCCTAGAACATGCTAGAAAATATAATTGATGTGTATACATGTGTATTATATGACACATAACATATTAGAAGTTGTTTTCGTAGCTCTTTAAATTGGCATACTGGGCCACTGCAGCGTTGTAGAGCTGCAGAACACAGTCAGATTGCAGCTGTTGTTAGCTAGCTTGTAACCATTTCTCTCTTATCTGGGGTATCTCTGTGTCTGCAACCAGGAAGAGCTTTGCTCTGTTTAGCAGAGGTGGAGCATGACTAGGCGTATGGCCCTCCTTCCTGTGGCACACCTGCTGTGCTCGTTACTGAAACTTCACCAGGAGTCATGTTAGAACTACGAGCTGCACGCTCCTAAACTCACACACACGGTCGTATCATTAAGGAGAGACCTACACACATGCATGGTCATATCAGTCAGGAGAGACCTACACACATGCATGGTCATATCAGTGAGGAGAGACCTACACACATGCATGGTCGTATCAGTCAGGAGAGACCTACACACATGCACGTCGTATCAGTCAGGAGAGACCTACACACATGCACGCTCACCCTCCTCTCATCCCCTCACCCCCTCAAACCCCATTCCCTAATCCCTCATCCCCTCACCCCTCATCCGTTGACCCTCCTCACCCCTCCAATCCCTTCACTCTCCTCCCACCTCTCCCCCATCTCTCCCACATCTCTCACCCCCTCTCCTCCCCCATCCCCCCCTCCCCCTCCCTCTCCTCCCACCCTGCATCAGGTCTTACTCTTCCCTCCCCTCCTGCAACGCGATGCTTTCATATGACAACGTAAGATTCAAAAATCGCGTCATAGATACTTTAGGTAATTCACAGAAATGGTATGAGGGAAATGGATTATCTGGCTATTGACTAGAACCCTGCGACATACTTTCAATCATACTCACCTCCCCCACTTACACCGACTTTCTTAAGGAGCCGCCCCGCTGTAATGACGTTAGCTCGTACGAGTAATGCACATCCTCAATATATAGCCTAGGTAGTGTAAACGCCTACGATGTGGATTCAAGTAATGACCCTGATACTGATAGGTGTTTCCTCTAAACACAGAGGAAATACGTTGTGGTTGGTGTGGTGGTGGACGGGTGGTGAATTTTTTGGGGGTGGGCTGCATCGGGTGGAATGGGTGGGTGTGAGGAGTTGGCATAGGGTGGTGGTAGGGAGGGAGCTTCTCGCAGAAAAGACGTGCCGGTGTCAATGTCGTTTATTATTTCTCTTATAGGCTATAAAAAGGAATACCAGCCCTCATCCCTACATCAGCCTGAGAACTCGACAGCTATTTTTAGTAGATGGACTGGAGGGCCACAAAAACAGAGTAAACAGACGTCTCTCACTCTTCTCTCTCTAACATCAACTCTCTCTCTTGTTATCTCTCACTCTCTTGCTCTCTTTCAAATTCCAAAACGTCAAATCACCTCAATCTCTCTCTTCTACCTTCACTCTTTACTCTTTCTCTCGTAGGGGGTTCAGTTCTCTCCCTCCCGCCTCCCTTTCTCTCTCACTCCTCTCTCTCTCTCTCTACTCTCCCTCCTCCTCTCCTAACAGGTATCTCTTTCCCACGTTCACCTCTTTCTATCGTGTCGATAAATCCCTCATCTCTCCTTCTCATCCGCTCCTCCCCCTACTCTCTCTCATAACGTCCGCTCACCAAAGAGTAAAATACAAGTCACGCACCAAATCGTATACCTAAAAGAGAGCCCTCTGCGTCTCCTCTCTCTCGGATACTCAATCTCTCCCTTCCAGTCAATCGTTGGCTCCTCCCTCACTTCATCCCCAACACCTCATTTCATCTCCACTCTTACCTCCCCAATCTCTCATTCTCTCTCCACTTCTCTCTGCTTCACTCCCTTAAAATTTCTTTACTCTTATCGAATGGTCTCTCCTATCTTTCCCTGTGTTGAGACTGTTTAATATAAGCTTGGTGGCGATTTAATTAAGGGACAATCAGTGTTCGGATCCTAATGGTCATACAATTCATCATGCCCTCCCTCCCTCCAACCAAAAAACCCATTCAGCCTTTCACATAACGGTGGCATCCGCTCTCTCACAAGGTCAAAGGTCACGTTAAGAGCTCCAAGAAGAGCTGAGTGATCATAAACAATAGGTGCTCCTTTCTCTCACTCTCCACCTCCCCCTGCCTCCCCCTGCCTCCCTCTGCCTCCTCTGCCTCCCCCCCTATACTCCAACTGCCTCCCCCTGACTCACAATCTGTCTCCCTCACATAGACTCCACCTGCCTTTCACCTCTGTCGTCCCTCTGCTCGCGCCTGCTCGCTCTGTCTGCCTGTTCCCCTGCTCGCCTGCTCCTCTGCTCTCCTTCTGACGGGAGCCCTCCTGCTCGGACGTTAAGCAGGGATGAAAATCTCCCACCTCTCCCTCACTCCCCCTGTCTCCCCTGCCTCCTCCTGCCTCCCCTGTCTCCCTGCCTCCCATCTGCCAATACCCGTGGCTTGAGGCAATGCCGTCAGCCGCTTCTAAGCTCCACCCACTATGCTCCCCTGCGTCCTGTGCCTCCCCTGCTCCCCTGCCTCCCCCTACCTCCTTTCTGTCAGCAGCATCTTGTCAGACCCCTCTTTTATCCCTCCCACACTCCTCTTCATCCTCTACATCCCTGTTTCTGCAACACAGGAACTGCATGTATCTCTTTCTCTCCAGCTTCCTGTCTGTGTGTCTGTCATCAAGTCACAATTAAGGCCCAATGAAAAAGGGATGGGCCTCCTGTCAGGTGTCCGAGAGGAGGCATCTGATTGGTCAGTTTGTGTCAACCAACCACCAATCAGTTTTACTCCCTTGTTCTTCGCAAAAAAAAGGATCAAACTAACATGAATCCCTTTCCCATTGATAAAGTCTGAGGATTTCTGTGCTTTCCTGCAATCCGACCATTTGAAGGTTTAGTTCATCAACATTTCTGTTGGCTGCCACCAGCCCCAACAAAGAGGGGATTGAGAGTTTGGTTAGGTCGGGAGGTCACCGTAGGGGCAGACGTTATCTCTTCAAACTCCTTTCACATGGCCCATCACATCCATCTCACAGATAACATGGTTACCTGGATCAGATTAGCAGCATAGAAATGTGGCCGTGTTCAGCAACAGTACAAGACTGATGGTAAATAAGGGATGTATTCAGGATAGTTGTGTTTCTGACGAGTGAGTGACATTGATGTAACCTTCCTCCCTTCCCCCTTCCCAGGGGGGAGGAGGGGAGAGGGGCAGGGGGGGAGGAGGGGAGAGGGGCAGGGGAGGAGAGGTGGAGGAGGGAAGAGGGGGAGGAAGGGAGAGGGGCAGGGGGGCAGAGGGGAAGGAGAGGAACAGTAGGGGAGAGGGGGAGGAGGGGAGAGGAGCAGGCCAGATGTGAGACAGACTAGAGGAATAGAGTGTGGAGGAATCGGCCCCCTAGTCCCTAAACACACCTGACCATCAATATCTTAATCATGACCTGGTGCTGCCTTGTGCAGAGAAGGTAACCTCTCAGGTGTGATCTGGTGTGTCAGGTGAGTTCTTCAACAGAAGGCCCTGTCCCGTGTCCCGGACGCATGGAGAAGGAGGAACACAAGATGGCAGCTGGGCTGGAGGAGGTTCAGATTGCTCATGTTTGATGAAGTGCAGTTAACAGTTAATAGCTTTGTATAACATATATTTTTTTTAATCCATTCATCTGTTTAAACCGCAAATGTGTGGCCGTTCCAAGGGTTCTAAAAGGGGCGTTGAGACTTGCTTGCTGTTTGACCCTGCGGAGGATCAGTGGTGGCATTGTCTTGCTTCATGTATTGTGTGGTGTGTCTACTGGCTAACCTCTGTTTAAACAATGAGAGACACATTTACCGAGAGAGAGAGAGAGAGAGAGAGAGAGAGAGAGAAAGACAGAGAGAGAGAGAGAGATAGAGTAAGAGAGAGTATGGCAGAGAGAGGGATTGAGAGAGAGAGAGAGAGAGAGAAAGAGAGAGTAAGAGAGAGTGTGGCAGAGAGAGGGAGTGAGAGAGAGTAAGAGAGAGAGTGTGAGAGAGAGAGAGTAAGAGAGAGAGAGTGTGAGAGAGAGAGTAAGAGAGAGAGAGTGTGAGAGAGCGAGAGAGTGAATTAGAAAGAGTAAGAGAGAGAGTGTGAGAGAGTAAGAGAGAGAACGAGAGAGAGTAAGAGAGAGTGTGGGAGAGAGCGAGAGAGTCAGAGAGAGAGTGTAAGAGAGAGTGTATGGTAGAGAGCGAGAGAGTGAGAGAGTAAGAGAGAGTGTGTGTGTTTGTTTGTGTGTGTTTGAGAGAGAGTAAGAGAGAGGTGTGGGAGAAAGAGGCGAGAGAGTCAGAGAGAGAGTGTAAGAGAGAGTGTATGGTAGAGAGCAAGTGAGTGAGTGAGTGAGAGAGAGAGAGAGAGAGAGAGAGAGTAAGAGAGAGAGTGTATGGCAGAGAGTGAGTGCGTGAGAGAGAGAGTAAGAGAGAGAGAGAGAGAGTGAGAGTGTATGGCAGAGAGCGAGAGAGTGAGAGAGAGTAAGAGAGAGAGAGAGAGAGAGAGAGAGAGAGATAGAGAGTGTATGGCAGAGAGTGAGTGCGTGAGAGAGAGAGTAAGAGAGAGAGAGAGAGTGTATGGCAGAGTGAGAGAGAGAGAGAGAGAGATAGAGAGTGTATGGCAGAGAGAGAGAGTGAGAGAGAGTAAGAGAGAGAGAGAGAGAGAGAGAGATAGAGAGTGTATGGCAGAGAGAGAGAGTGAGAGAGAGTAAGAGAGAGTAAGAGAGAGAGAGAGAGAGAGTAAGAGAGAGAGAGAGAGAGAGAGAGAGAGAGATAGAGAGTGTATGGCAGAGTGAGAGAGAGAGAGAGAGAGATAGAGAGTGTATGGCAGAGAGCGAGTGCGTGGGAGTCATTGTCTGCTAGGTAAATGGAAAAGCTCATTGGTTGTGAGGTGTTCCTTTGAACGCTCCCCTTGTTTGGCTTTCCAGACACTGCCCACACACACACACACACACACACTCACACACAACCATGCACACACAAACACAGCGTACACACACACGCATACCCACCCACCCACCCACCCACACAAACATACGCACACACACACCCACACACCCACATGGCCTGCTCACACACACCCACACAGACACACACCCACACACAGACACACAAGCATGCACACACACACACACACGCAACACAGGGAGGACAGTTGCGTTTGGGGAATTACTTAGCTGTTAGCTGTGCGCACACACACATGCACACCACACCATTCCACAACACGCACACTCACACACGCACACCCACACAAGCACACACACACAGCACTATAGTACTGCCACACTTCACAAACACACCCACACAGCACACACACCTCCATAACACATGGCCTGCTTCACACACCACATACACCGAGCACAAACACACAAGCATGCACACACACCCAACGCACATGGCCTGCTCTCTCACACACACAACCACAATTAGCACACACACACAGGTTACACACACACACACAGCAACACACACACCACACACACACATCACACACACAGACACGCACATACACACACGAAACACACACGTTCACACATGCAACACACACACTCAACGCACACATGCAACACAACACACACACACCGCCATACACACACACACAAACAAAAAAACAAACAAAAAAAAAAAAACACACACACACAGAGCATGCACACCCCAACACACAAACACACAAACAAAAACACAAACACAAATGTACAGTATACACACGCGTACAAACACACACACACAGGTACAGCACACACACACACACTCTTTTTTTCTCTCTCTTTCTCCCACTCTTTTTCACACAAACACACACACACCCACATGGCCCTTCACACACACACACACAAACACACACACACACACACAGACACACGCCACAGGCAAGTATGCACCACACACACACCACTCCCACATACACCACAACACACACAACAACACAACTCACAAAGCATGCACACAGACGCTCCCGCGCATGGCCTGCACACACATACACACACACAAGCATGCACACAGACCCTCCCGCATGGCCTGCTCCCTCACACACTCACACACACACGCGCACACACACACACACGCACACACGCACGCACACACACACACACACACACACACACTCCTACAGATAGAGTTACAGCTATGTGCAAGCAGTCTTTGCTTGCCAAGGAAAGAGCAGTGTAGAAACCAACATGGGAAAGAAGAAAATAAAAAACCCAAGAAAAACGGTGTTTTAAACATGGAGGAGAGAGCTTGACTTGCTATTGGGTGAGAGACATGAAAGAGATGCCAAGACACGAGGGAGGCCATGTGTGAGACACTGAAGATGCTAAGCCAAGTCTGAGGCTCAGCTGTTCTTCCAGGCATTACGCATCGAGCTCAGAGGAATTGCACGACAGATTCAACATCCTTTGTACCCATGTACCCAAAATACAACACTGGATTAGTTGAAGTAATTTCAACCTTAATAATAATAATAATAATAATCCTCAATGACGTGTTTTTTTTAACATATTGTTTAAAATAAATTGATAGACAGGAGAGAGACAGGAAATAAAGAGAGACGGAAACACACAGAGACAGAGACATAGAGAGACACAGGGAGAGAGAGAGAGAGACAGGGACAGAGAGAGAGAGAGAGGGAGGGACAGAGAGAGGGAGAGAGACAGGGAGCGAATGAGACACAGGGAGAGAGAGAGGGAGAGAGAGAGACACAGGGAGAGAGAGAGGGACAGAGACAGAGAGAGACAGAGAGAGAGACACAGGGAGCGAGAGACACAGGGAGACAGAGAGGGAAAGAGGGAGAGAGAGAGAGACACAGGGACAGAGAGAGACAGGGAGAGGGAAAGAGAGAGAGATAGAAAGAGAAAGAGAGGGAGAACAAGCAGCCCAGTGCAGTTTGGTGGTTGGTCTTGTGTCGGTAGTGAACTAATGACTAGCAGCAAGCGTTTGCAGGCTCCGGCCACATGTCATGTTTATGACCAACAGGGAAGGAAATTGGCTGTTTGACTTGTTAGATCTGGGAATAATGAACCAATCAAAGTGATTGTTATAGATGACCTTGGAGCCTGGTCTTCATATGGAGCCAATCAGAGAGCAGCTTAGCAAAGCCTCTAACACTCTGACATAAATCAACTTGTAGGTTTGGAGCAAAGAAGTTTGGGAAACTGCTGCTACAGCCAAATACATTGCCATGTCTCTGTCCCCAATGTCTCTGTCCCCAATGTCTCTGTCCCTAATGTCTCTGTCCCCAATGTCTCTGTCCCCAATGTCTCTGTCCCCGATGTCTCTGTCCCCAATGTCTCTGTCCCCAATGTCTCTGTCCCTAATGTCTCTGTCCCTAATGTCTCTGTCCCCAATGTCTCTGTCCCCAATGTCTCTGTCCCCAATTTCAACATCACCGTGTCTCTGTCCCCGATGTCAACATCACTGTGTCTTCTTCCAAATGATCAGAAACTCTCACTCACACTACAGGATGCAGGGGTTGTCACGACAACAGCAACCCTCACTCACACTACAGGATGCAGGGGTTGTCGCGACAACAGCAACCTTCACTCACACTACAGGATGCAGGGGTTGTCACGACAACAGCAACCCTCACTCACATTACAGGATGCAGGGGTTGTCACGACAACAGCAACCCTCACTCACACTACAGGATGCAGGGGTTGTCACGACAACAGCAACCCTCGCTCACACTGCAGGATGCAGGGGTTGTCACGACAACAGCAACCCTCACTCACACTGCAGGATGCAGGGGTTGTAGCGACAACAGCAACCCTCACTCACACTGCAGGATGCAGGGGTTTTCATGACACCAGCAAACCTCAATCACACCAACACTGAACAGCAGATTAACACTGAACAGCAGTTTAACACTGAACAGCAGTTTAACACTGAACAGCAGTTTAACAGAGCAAGCTGCTTGCAATCCATCTGCCATGACCAGACTAGGGTCTCTGATTCAATATGCACAGCAAGCAATACTGACAACATCATGACTCCCCACCCCCCGTCAGGATGTCCATCTCTCCCAGGTGATATCTTTTTCCACCTCCTCCAGTGAGGCACTTCCTGCACACTGGCCTCCCTGCCCCTGGTCTCCCTGCCCCTGGCCTCCCTGCCCCTGGTCTCTCTGCCCCTGGTCTCCCTGCCCCTGGCCTCTCTGCCCCTGGTCTCCCTGCCCCTGGCCTCTCTGCCCCTGGTCTCTCTGCCCCTGGCCTCCCTGCCCCTGGTCTCCCTGCCCCTGGCCTCTCTACCCCTGGTCTCTCTGCCCCTGGCCTCCCTGCCCCTGGTCTCCCTGCCCCTCTCAGGCCACCCTACCCTCGGTCTCTCTGCCCCTGGCGCTCCCTGCCCCTGGTCTTTCAGCCCACTTCCTACTGGTTCTCCCCCTGCCCTTGGCCTCTCTTACCCCTGGTCTCCTGCCCCTGTGCCTCTCTGCCTTGAGTGTGCCCCTCTGTTAAGAGGACTGGAGCATCCTCTTTCCACTCCCAGGAAGGCAGACGCCCACAACTGAGTGAAGGGTGTGTGTGTGTGGTCCTGTTCGCGTCGCTCTATGTGTGTGGAGTTTATGTGTGTCTCAGTTGCATCTGCTGGTCTATGTAGAACGTGTGTGTGTGTGAGACGTGTGGTGTGTGTGTGCACTGACACTCGCTGTGTCGAAGTGTTCAGCTGTTGTGTGAGAGTGTGTGTGTGACTGCTGTGTGTGACTGGTGTGAAGTGAATATTGTGTGAGCGTGTGTGTATCTTCCTCTTCCCCAGTTGAAAGAACCCGGTTTTTCTGAGCTTGCGAACACAAGCCTCATCCCCTCACAACACACAAACACCAACACACCACACAACGTACTTAACATACACACACCACTTTCACTCTCTCTCCTCTTGTGAGTTATGCATGTTTGCCACCATCCATCTGCGCCTCCAGACAGCTGCCCCCGACAATTTCGGTGCAGCGATGGCAGTGATTACGCCAATCCAGACCAACCGGATCTGGACAGGACACTTCTGAGCAGGGTGTGTGTTCCCCAGTGCAGGGTGTGTGTCTACCAGGGCAGGGTGTGTGTATCTACCAGGGCAGGGTGTGTGTCTACCAGGGCAGGGTGTGTGTATCTACCAGGGTAGGGTGTGTGTATCTACCAGGGTAGGGTGTGTGTATCTACCAGGGTAGGGTGTGTGTATCTACCAGGGCAGGGTGTGTGTATCTACCAGGGCAGGGTGTGTGTCTACCAGGGCAGGGTGTGTGTCTACCAGGGCAGGGTGTGTGTCCATCAGGGCAGGGTGTGTGTCTACCAGGGCAGGGTGTGTGTGTCTACCAGGGCAGGGGCACAGGGACACCATTGGTCCTGCAGACAGTTCGTCAAGAGAGAATCCACAAGCTGTTGCTTGATAATCAAATAGTTACCACAGTTACAGCATGAATAAAAGAGATTAATAAGGACACATATAACCAGGGCCATCAGCAGGATATTGTGTCTGAGCGTGGCTTTAACACGTAAGCCTCTGAATTTGGCCAAGCTGGACAAGTGACTGGACAGATTGTTCTAGTCTTCAAAGGTTTTCTGATCACGCGGATAAGAGGCCAACGTCTAGATTAACACACAAAAGGATTGAAAACACACACAGATGCTCAGATCTGTTCAGGAGATTTTGTCTGTTCAATTATCTCTCATAACACTGTATGTTGAAAAACATTTTCGTCTATTATTTTGCAAGTCGTATTGACCCAGATATTTTAGATGCTCTCAACAACAAAGGACCCTGCTGGGTACATCTGCTTCGAGTAGACATCACATGTTGGGCTTACAACATGTTTGCATTCATGAGCAGGTGCACAAGTCTACTTTCCAAAGTGGCCTCTGAGGTACCTGAAAAACATTTTATTTTGGGGTCCGTGTAACTACTACACCTGTGGAAATGGTCTCGTTCAAAATGACCCATGACATAAATGATTGTAAATGACTTAAAAACTTCCCACAACACAGCAAGTTTGTCCAAGGATAGGTAAGGCGTGGTGTTGAACCATCTGACCTCTCTGAGAGGGGTTCAGCTGTAGACCTCTCTCTTCAGACCTCTCTCATCCAGGTGTAGCTGCAGACAGTCATACCTGCAGGCAGTCATACCTGCAGACATGCAGATCAGTCGTACAGTCACAGCCTGGGGTCTAAGGACAGAGGGCTGGTCTGAGGACAGTCTGGTCTGAGGACAGTCTGGTCTGAGGACAGAGGGCTGAGGACAGTCTGGTCTGAGGACAGTCTGGTCTGAGGACAGAGGTCTGAGGACAGAGGGCTGGACTGAGGACAGAGGGCTAGTCCGAGGCAAGCAATACCATACTGTCTCAGTTGTAAAACTTAGAATTTCTTTAGCAGGATTTTTTTCCTGCTGGAGTTGTTTTGGATTAAATGTTTTTGAGTCTGAATATTTCTGTCTCTAAATGTTTTCAGAGTGACACTTTTCAGCTAAAACATTTTGACGTCTGATTGTCACTGTTTAAGTTTGAACAACCTGATTTTCTGAAACTTAAATTGTTGGTTGAGATTTTTTTTTACAGTGTAATAAATTCACATTTCAATTTTAAAGATGTGAATTCAAAACCAAAATATTCGGCACTGTTTAAATTTCAATATTACTTTTTAAATGTCTATAAAAATGTTTATATGATTTTTTTAAACTAATTTGAAGTGGGAGGAACAGAGTTACAGAGAGGAACATAGTTACAGAGAGGAACAGAGGAACAGAGGAACAGAGAGGAACAGAGAGGAACAGAGGAACAGAGAGGAACAGAGGAACAGAGGAACAGAGAGGAACAGAGGAACAGAGGAACAGAGAGGAACAGAGAGGAACAGAGGAACAGAGGAACAGAGAGGAACAGAGGAACAGAGGAACAGAGGAACAGAGGAACAGAGAGGAACAGAGGAACAGAGAGGAACAGAGGAACAGACAGAACAGAGAGAACAGAGAGGAACAGAGAGGAACAGAGAGGAACATAGTTAGAAAGAGAAGAACCACGAGAAAGGTAGGGATTAAACTTCCTATGAAACTACAGGATCTTCAGAGACCCATTTAGGTTTAAAACCAAAAAGTTGCGAAAGAGAGAGAGAGGGAGGGAGAGTGGGAGGGAGAAAGTGAGGAAGAAAGACAGAGGGAGGGAGAGAGAGAGAGAAAGACAGAGGGAGAAAGAGAGAGAAAGATAGAGGGAGAGAGAGAGAAAGATAGAGGTAGAGAGAGAGAGGAAGAGAGAGTGTAAGGAGAGAAGAAAGAGGGTCTTCTGTACAAAGGAGAAGCCTGGATTAAGTCATGAGCAGCAAGCGACATAGGTTGAATTTTTAGAGGATGAGATCACATCCTTTTCCCTAAACAGGGGGAGGGCTGATTCTCTGAGGGACAGCAGAGCCCAGCCGTGTAAGAAGGACTGGACCCGATAGACAGCAAAGCCCGTGTAAGAACGTACTGGACCCGACACACAGCAGAGCCCGTGTAAGAATGGACTGGACCCGATAGACAGCAAAGCCCGTGTAAGAAGGACTGGACCCAATAGACAGAAGAGCCCGTGTAAGAAGGACTGGACCCAACATGCATCAGAGCCCAGCCGTGTAAGAACGGACTGGACCCGACGCACAGCAGAGCCCAGCCGTGTAAGAAGGACTGGACCCAATAGACAGAAGAGCCCGTGTAAGAATGGACTGGACCCGACGCACAGCAGAGCCCAGCCGTGTAAGAAGGACTGGACCCGATAGACAGCAAAGCCCGTGTAAGAACGGACTGGACCCAATAGACAGCAAAGCCCGTGTAAGAAGGACTGGACCCGACACACAGCAGAGCCCGTGTAAGAAGGACTGGACCCGACACCCAGCAGAGCCCGTGTAAGAAGGACTGGACCCGACACCCAGCAGCTCCACCACACACACATGTCCAGGCTGTAAACTCTACAGGTCACATGACCTGAGTGTATTTTAGAGGTTAATACATGGATTGAATTTGTGTGTGTGTGTGCGTGTGTGTGTGTGCATGGCTGAATGAGAGCCTCCTGCCTTTGTATGTCTAAGCGTGTGTGTGTGTTTAGCCAGCGTTTCCTCACACGGAGAGGCCCCCTGCTATGTTCCATACGAGGCCACCTGACCTGCCCTTGCCCTTTGCCCTCACTTCAAATGTTCCCACTGGCCTTACTCTCACCATCGTCCTCTGCCTCAAACTATATCCACCATATAGATCCCTCTGCCCTACCTTCCAACCATGTCCCTCTGCCTAACTTCCACCCATATTGTCCCCTTCACTTTCCATCCCTTCATGTTCCATCTCCCTGCCTCCCTCTACTTCACCATGTCCTCCCTCTCACTCTCCACCATGTTCCCTCTGCCTCACTTCCACCATGTCCCTCACTTCCACCATGTCCCTCACTTCCACCATGTCCCTCACTTCCACCATGTCCCTCACTTCCACCATGTCCCTCACTTCCACCATGTCCCTCACTTCCACCATGTCCCTCACTTCCACCATGTCCCTCACTTCCACCATGTCCCTCACTTCCACCATGTCCCTCTGCCCTCACTTCCACCATGTCCCTCTGCCCTCACTTCCACCATGTCCCTCACTTCCACCATGTCCCTCTGTCCTCACTTCCACCATGTCCCTCACTTCCACCATGTCCCTCTGTCCTCACTTCCACCATGTCCCTCACTTCCACCATGTCCCTCTGTCCTCACTTCCACCATGTCCCTCTGTCCTCACTTCCACCAGCAATGTAAGTTGCAGCTTTTTTGTGGAGACAGTTGGAAAGATGTTCGGAGAGGAGCTTATTGAACATGAAGCTGTGTGTGTTGTGTTAGTGGTGTGTGCTGCAATGTGCGTGTGTGTGGGTTTGTTGAATGTCTGCATGTGTGTGTGTTTGTGTTGTGTGTGTCTGCAGGTGTGTGGTGTGTATGTTAGTGTCTGTCTGCCTGTGGCGTGGATGATTGTGTTGGTGTGTGCCTGTACTTGCGTGTGTGATTGTATGTTTGCGCATGCGTAAATGTGTCTGTATGTGAGTGTGTTTTGTGTGTGCGGTGTTGTGTGGTCTGTGCCGTGTGTGTCTGTGTGTGTAAGAGTGTGTGTGTCTGTGTGTAGTGTGGGATATGTGGGTAGGTAGTAGATGTTGGCCCTAGAGAGTAAGTTGAGTGGAGAATGGGTGCAACATCCGTGGGATGTTCTCCGGTCTTATCAGACTCCACAACCGGGTCACAGAAATGGAAGGGGGATAAGTAAAAAGGAAGAGGGAAGAGGGACAGTAAAAGGAAAACACCCCACAATGTGTATGGGGAACTTTCCTCATTTTAGCTGTTAATTCTGTTCTCCCCTTTTTGACCCTGTGCCATGACACACAACAAACCTATCCTTCTCCTTCTCTCATCACACCACATCATTCCTCACCCAACCACACACACACCACACAAACATCACATCACAACACACACACATGACCACCACGCACTCCTCCCATCACACACA